>JASSUY010035913.1:48785-158524 GCA_032466535.1 Forpus xanthops
CCCCCCCCCCCCCCCCCCCCCTTACAGCTCCTTACTGTAAACATTAATTCAGGAGGTCACTTACATATTAATGCTGACCCTGTTTCTGGCACCTTTACTGATTCAGAGCAGTCCCCCAGCAGTCCCATTAGCAGCAATTGTTGATTCTTAATGTGGTATGGGTGGTGGAAGCTGACCTCTATCACTTCTCCCTTCCTCACCTATTCTCTGAATGTAACCAGCACTTGTGAGCACCAGATTCCTGCACCACATATGTGCCTGGGACATAGTGCCGTTTTTCTACCCCCATGCAATCACCTAGATGGAAGATGGGTGGTTTGTGCTTGTTACACAGAAGATGTTAACACATAACTGAGGGTCACAGCAGAACACTTAATACAAGAACTGGGCCTATAAAGGACACCACTGATGTGTCAGAAAACTTCCAGGGAGAGAAGCTTTGCCTGTTACCATTCAGGGTGCATGTTTGCCACAGCTTTTACTATATTGAAATTAAAGAATTTGGACTTGCTGGTTAAATGTACATATGCATACATTATATGCCTTGAGGGTTCCTTCTCAGATTTTAGCTGTTGTTATAGTAAGAAATGAGGATTAAACATGATGCAGTTAAGATCCATGTCCATTTCACCTCTAAGCAACTCAGCTCACCCTCCCATTCCTCAATACAACACTAAAGCAGTCTGTTCCCCACACACTCTTGCAAATCCAGTGGGCTAGTCACTGGCTCCTGCCGCGTAAGCCCCCCATCTTGGGGCTCTCACACCCATTTTGCCCCCAGTTTTATCCCACTGCTTGTCCTGAATACCCCACAGAGCTCCATCAGTACACTACCCGTTACTGTAGTCCCTTTGGCTTTTCCTCAAGTAAGACAACCAATCATGCCTAATTGTTCCCAGTTCTGTGATGGTTTAGTGATGTGAATAAATGTCCCCTCAGGATGATGCTGCATCCACTCAAATTGTTCACTTGTGATCTAAATACAAAGGGCATCTATGTTCTCTGATATGAAAGGCTACTACATATAACAGATAATGGTATTTATGTGGAAAAAAGGCAGATTTACTTTAGTAACACAGTTGTATTTTTAACTATGATGTACCAAAACCTCAGAATTCTTAACAGGGTCACTTATATCCCAGTGTCTCCCACACCCCCCACCAACCAGCTGGATGCAGTTGAAACTGTGAACATGCTCAGAAAACTGAATAGTATCACCCAAGTCCCCATCCCTCAGCATTAGTCATTCAGAAATCTCCTTGCTTTCGCAGAGTTACCTGGAATTTGGTCCTGCTTCTCACACTTCACACACCTCAGCATATCAGGACAAACGTGGGCCATTGCTCCTTTGAATCTGCCCCAAAATCCCACATTTCTCACACTACAGTAGCAATCCAACTTCAGGGGAAACAATCCAAGCTGCAGCTGCTCTAGCAGCACAGGCTGCTCTCCCAGAGTGGGCTGGTGGAAGCTCAATGAGCCAAGCTCAGTGTCCACAAAGCCCCTTCTCCACATCCCCATTTCCTCTACTTTCTTGTCTCGGCAAAGACATTTGAGGAGCTTTACCCCCATTCACAGCCAAAACAACTTCTCTGAAGGACAAGGCAATCAGTTCCTCCAGGGTTGATGCACACACATTTACACCCTCTGTTAATTTCCAGCAACACACCCACCATCTCACTCCAGTCTTTCAGCCTTGATCCTCCTACGCTCACTCACGTGCAATGTTCATAAGAAATAAATACATTTCTCCCTTCACAAACTGGAGTATGTGAGCCTCTGGGGGAGCCGCATGCAGTAATGCTCCCCACAAGGCCCACACAAGTGCAACAGCTCTGCCTCGCTTTCCTTCACCTCTTTCTTCACCTCCCTCACCACCCAGTAGTCAGCAGGCGCAATTGGTGGTTAGAAGTAGAGAGAGGCAACTTCAGTTTTCATATACCATGATCAATATTTACTGGAGCAATAAAAGAGCTCGGAAAGTGCAGTGCTGGCATGACAGAGAAGCTGGAGAGAGGAAAACGGCATTTAAAGTCTTCAGAGGGACACGACAACCACTTAATGATTACTTAGGGACTATCAGATTTCTTTCTTCATTTACTCTGTCAGAGCAGTATAGTAGTTAAAACACAGAATAAGGCGGCAGGAAGCTGGGCCTGGCCCAAGTCTGGGGATGCAAGTGGGTTTGTGACAACCAACTCTCTTTTTTCACACCCAGGTTTGAGAGAGCATTGCTTGTTAAGGCGAATAGGAGTACGTCTCCCTGCTCCCTTGCTGACATGGCGTTGTGGGCAATGCCCTTTGTTCTGTAAGACTTCTCCAAATGAACACTTTGTCACATTTCTCCTGATCAAATGGTAATTTGCTTTCTCAGTTCATCAGCTAGCAAGCCTCTGGCATTACCCTACAAGTATCTTGGGCTGTTTTGGATTCCATCTTGGTCTGAGAGCCACAGCACCTCAGCTGTACTCCATGGCCTCTCCAAAGCACTATGAGGGGACTCCAGGCAAAGATGTTTCCTGTGGAGGAGCAATCCAGACTTCAGCAGACAAAAAAGATCCAAACAAAACACCAGGCAGGGCAACTCTTCAAACAGCCCCTTTTGTGATGTATTATCAGGTAGCAATGCTGCTCCTTAAAACACAGGGACAGATTCTGGAGTGCAAGTAACAAAACGTACTATTAGCTGAAGTTGTCAGATGAGGAGAAAGCAGAGGGGCAGAAGAGGCAAATGATTTGCATAGTCAGTCTCATTCAGGGAAAGCTCATAGTTCCTCATAGCACACCACGCACCCTCATATCACAGCATAGGATTAAGACTTGACAATTCCGCATATGCGAGATAAACCCAAAGTTACCATGACGGTTTAGCCCTCAAAACAAACCAAACATGTTAAGGATCTTTGCAAGGTTCTCTGACTTTCATATCATCTGCTTCCCCCTACATAAATTACACTGCTATTAGTTTTGCTTGATGAAGACCATGAAACAAATTGAGCCTCTAGCCACTTCCAACAGATAAGGGTAGTTAACTCGCATCTTCTAAGCCACATGCACATCTTTGGTGATAAAAATGAGATTCTTGGAAGTCGTCTGGAGGACAGGGCCTTGTAGGGAACACATTTTCACTCTCTCATCCAGAGAGACAGAAGACGCTCAGCCATGCAGCTGGGGCCAGCCATTGCTGCAGGCAGTGGGGGAATCCTGGGGAAGAAGCTGAGCATGCAAAAATGTTGTGAGGGGTATTTGGGTTATAACCACAGAAGACTAGATGGAGTTGAGCAGTAAACAAGGTAAGACTGCTGCCCTGTCCTGATTAACCACTGGAATGGTATAGAAAGCTAACACTGACTGGGTTTGCTGCCAAATGTGGGGCTTAGGAACAGGATGCAAGAGCTCAAACTTGCTCACTGATTCAGAGCAACTCTGGGTGAACTTCACAGATTTTTGCCTCAGTTTCCACAAGTGAAAAAAATGGAAGGGATTAACCAATCCTAGCTACACTAATGGTAGGAAAGAAGTTAGAAGAGAGTGGAACGCAGACTTCCACAGTAACTGACAAAGGATGGATACTGAGAATTGGAAAGAAGTCAGAAGTTGACTGGGGAATAAAAGACAGGAAGAAAGTAAGATGTCTCTGCTAACTGAAGTCACTATGAAGTCACAATGTAAATCAGTCACAACACTTGTCACCTGTTTTGTTCTGTGGCTACGGCTAGTTCAGTCTCCACATACAAATTCATTTACTGCATCTGTTGTCACTCTGAAGCCCTGATTAACATCCATTCTTGAAAAGACCCAATAGAGTCTTGTGAGCATCACCTACTCCCATATGGAAGGTGATGCTGACCCAACCAGTTTGCTACTCTAGATCCTCCTGGAGCATATAGCTAACCTCTAACACAGAAACTTCTCATGGTGTGTGCCCTGAGCTCTCCAGCAAGGTCACTGTCCACGTCCTTCCAGCTCCATCCTGGCAAGCTGCTCTCTCCTATGCAAAACCTGCCAGCAAAAGCAAGCTAGCAAAGGCAGCTGCAGGTTCCCAGGGGGCAGATGGTAATGCCATGCTGAAGATAGTAGGAGGGAAAACTTATATCTAAGTCAATTAGGATTAATGCAATGTGGGAAAGTATTAGTTCTGGAGCAGTGGGTTTCTCCATTAGAGATGGAAGGCAGATTGGGAAGAGAGGGGGGAGGAAAGTGAAGACATGCTATCAAAGCCAGTGTCTTGGCTCTCCAGTTCTTGTCCTTTCTGTTTTTTTGGGGAAGTGATGAGGTGTGGATCTAAGACATTATACTCTAGAGATTGTCAGTGGCTCCAAATCACATTAAGACAGCAATTTTCTCACTCTTCCTTCCATCTCTTTTGCTCAATGCCATTACATGCTGATGGTGGCTTGGCTTGTTATCACTGGAAAACTAAAGACATTCTCCAGAATGAAACATCACATCATCAAAACTTCCTTGCGCTGAGAAGAGCTCATTTTTAAAGCTGTGGATGACAAGAATGACAGTAAGGTTAAGTGCTAGCCGTGTAAGAAAGGCCGGCAAACAGGTAAGATGGGCAGGTAAACTAGATACACTAAGCAAGCTGAATGGTAGAGCTGGGGGAAGTATTCCTATAGCTGAGAAGCTGAAAGCTCTGCCTTTCCTTTCAGTGCTGACCCCTAAGTATACAGCAGCAGGTGTCTCTTCCCTCTTGCAGTACCTGCTCATACACCTTTATTAACAGGTTCCAAAACCCATTGTGCCTCCCTGAGGCCATGTCCCTGCTAGGTCAGTGCATCTTGGTACTGCTGCACTGCAGGCCACTGTGAAATAGGAACAACTGAGTGCTCAGCCTGCAGGAAGGAAGGACCTGTCAATATTATTTGCCTGTGAAGTGCCACACATGCCCGAGGTGCTTTATAAATAAGTCAATAAACAAACAGCATCAATATACAAAGAGGAATGAATGGCAAACCCTCTTCCCTCTTCCTAAAGAAATAAATAAGGGTCAGAAATTGAAATTATACATATTTCAAAATCCACCAAGAAGACGTATTTTGACAATCTGGTGATGGAGGACGTCTCAAAGCATCCCTCTCCCTCTGAGTAATAATGGACAGCAAAGCATACTGAGGATGCTTTCAAAATCGGAATAAGAACACTGTGACAGGACAGTAACTATTTTAACTACTAATGCAGCCAATTATACACTCATACACCTAATATGCTGGCAGACCACTCCTTATTCTGGCTTTGAACTGCTGTAGTTGGCAATTCCCTCTGATCCTGCATTGTTTGAACATTATAGGTAGTTCAAGGAAGGAAACTGGAATATTCAACTCCTTAAAACTAAGCAGATATGTCCATGTTTTCCTGGACTGAGTCGTCAAAGAGAAACAAAACATCCAGAGCTCTGCATGATTTTGTAAGCACCAGGAAACTGTGCACTACTGTTAAAATGGCAGCCCTATCTTCAAGAACAAGGGCCGAGACTTCGAGCAAAACAAGGGATGTCGCAGGCTCTAAATCTTTAACTAACCGTGTTACTTCAACTCAGCACTAAAGAGGGCATTGCAGAAGATGGGAAAATGAAATAGGTTCAGAAAATTCCCTGCCTTATTTTTGTTATTATTATTGTGATGGAAAAAAAAAAAAGCATTGTGGTTTGAAATCCATTATTTCCCTGCAGTGTTTGCAACTCCAATATAGCAGCACCAGCTGTTATCTTATTGCTTATCTAGAAACTACAGGTGTGCCTGAACATAAACAAAACAGGAAAAGAATGGAAAGCTAAATAGCAACAAGGGAAAAAATAGGGACGAGCAGCCTGCACTCACAACATACAGGGACTTCTCACATCTTGCAGGGAGCTGCCCCAGTACTACCCATTAGTGCTGCTGGTGTAGCATCTGCCAGACCTGGGACTGCGAGGAGGAGGTGGTGAATCCAGCTGAAGCTTCTCTCCCAGTTCAGGCTGCCTCCGTGGTGAAGCCACCACCAGCACCCACCATCCCTTAGGCACTGGCTCCTGGGTGGTAGGCATTGCCAGCAGAGACTTCTCTGTGCTTGGTTTAGGAACTGTTGTGCTTTTTCCTTTTACATCTGCTTTGGGGTTCTAGAGTCTGCCATTCATTTTTGCCCTAAAAAGCTTCAAAAGATGATAGCTCAAAAGAGCATCCTCAGAGAAGAAGTACTAATGTGAAACTGCCAAGAAGCCCAGGTTGCTCGTGTAAGGGATCAGTCTCTAAGACAAGACCATCAGCACTGCCAACAAGGGAAGCACAGGAAGGATACCATTACATGGCCAGCTATAAAGCTTAAGTGTGACTATCCTGAATTCTGCTTCAAGTGAGTGAAAAGTGGAAGTTCTGTGCCTAGCTTTATGATGCACACCCTGCAAAACACACATTGTAAACCTTCCCACCAAGAGCATTAACCAGGGAAAACTGAGGAGATTTACACAGTACCTCTACCTTGTAAAATCTAAGATACCAGCAATAGAAAAAGGAATGTTAAAACATAAGTGTATAACTTGGTGTTACTACGCAACATCAGAGGCCAGAGGCATGAATGAATTCAGATTCCCAACAGCAGACCAGATAGCGTGCATTACACAAAGAAAAATAACACTGTCTCTTCTCATACTATTATTTATGTACATGTTTATGTAGTTAAATTGTAAAAGCTTTCCTTTAAGCAAAATGACACACTGAGGATTTTTTTACTCTGTTTTTGTTATTCCTTTTAAATGCATTTCTATTTGATTTCATTATTCAATATATATTTTCTTTTTCCAGTTACACTTGGGAGACAGGTACAACGTACACACATTCGTACTTTAGTGTTGTGACAACCAGCATCAGAGTTGTTGAAGTATCCATTTCAAACCCTGCTTTAGTGCAATCAATCAAATCCTCTGCTGCAATACAGGGAAAATAAACAAGGCTATCGGTCTGCAACTTCTGGTCAGGTGGATGGGGTACAGAGCATGGAAGACAAAGGCGGAGTGAATAGAGAAAAATGCCAGAAAGAAAGATTATTTCAATGGTTCAAAGAGCTTAAAGAGTCTTAGAGGGGATTAAAGAATAAAACAATATATTAAAATTGCAAGGAAGCAAAACCAGAAACTCAACCATCTCGGTACCCATAAGAATGCATGGACCATGCAGTATTAAAGCCTCAAGGATCATACTTATGAGGAAAGAGAGAGGCAGCAGGAAAACTGTGCTATTACAAAGGCAAATCCTTCCGACCCTCAAAAGCTGGAATTCTCAGACCTCTACCCCTCAATCTTAGTCGTAAGATTGCCAATAAAGCCATTTGTGTTCAGGGGCAGCCCTTCCTCTTGAAAAGGCTTACTGCCAGCAAAGCTTCATTGTGCTGAGTAGTTGATTCCTCCTTAGGTAGGAGAGGCGCTCCAAAAACTTTCGCTTTCAAGCCCTTAATTTCACCAGCAGAACATTTCCAGAGAGCAACCTGTCCTGACTTTCAGAGGACACTCGTTCTGCTGAGAGGCTGTATGGCTGTATGAGTGCAACATCCAAATGAGTATGGGGGAATCCTGCTCTGTACATGCTGGCACCAACTGTCTCCTTTAAGTGTGTGTATGCTTCTGGTTAGCCAGACACAGACCTCAAATTCCTCCAAGCAAGACTCAGCGAGAGCGTATGTTCAGAGCACACTGACAATTAAATGAGAATTCCATGTCATCTCAGTACAACAGAATCCAATGAAAACTATTTGCCTGCTTCAAGAAATGAAAAGCCAGCACCACCAAAACTACATAAAACTATCACTGAAATCCTGACAAAACTCCCCATTACACTAGCACTGTGCATGTGTATTTTTTATACATGCCTCCTTACTTCAAGCATGAAAGATGTCAGCCCAGAGGGAACTGTCTGAGAAAGTTACAAGCAGGCATTGAGCTCAGTACTCGCTTGCTTACTGTGTTCACATTTTTATTCTTTTTTTTCTAATATTTTGGGATGGAAGTGTTGCAGCTGTTTGCTTTCATTTAGAGAGAAAATGTGAAGCAGACATATTTGACATAGCAGCACTTGCTTGGGTTTTCAAGGGAGACTGAAGCAATACCTAACGAGACAAATCATCCTGTTCTACCTGCTCCTTGTTTGCCACCACAACTCTTTCACCAACTCCTTTCCTGCTTTCATGTCTAAGCTTATTGCCTGTGCTGCTTATAGGAACTGCTGGGATTTCTTTTCCTGCTTTTGCATTCCAGACTTCCTTGGTTACAGCTTACAGCTTCTGGGGCCATTGCAAACATTCCCACCAGATCATGACTGTCCTTAAGAAACTGGCTGGGCAAGGGTGTTCAGCAGGCAGAACATGTGTTTTGGAACCCCTTCTGACATAAAGGGGACACATGGTTCTTTCACAATAGAAAGACAGCAGAAAGCTAGGTGGGACCATTGCAGATCAAGCTACAACATTATGACTAGACTATGGCAATAAAAACGCAGCCTGAAAGCAAAGTACTTTATCACAGCATTTAGAAATCAGTTTAAAAAGAAACGTGTCGTATTCTATAAGTATTTCACACAAAATTCTGCAATTCTGTAACCTTCTAAATGCATTTTCTGTATTGCAAAAATTAGATCAAGCTCAGGAAATAATAAATACACAGAAAAGTATCCTATTCTGCATTGTCCTCCTCTCTTCTCTTTCATTTTCCTCTTTTTTTTCCAAGGGAGCTGGCTGCTAGAATCTTGCCCTGACATTCTTACCCAGAAGGGATCCAGACAGCTGGGAGAGCCAGTAGTTCCCCATGCTCGCTTAAGGGGATATAGTAATGACACTTCAATCTCCTTCTTGGTTTGCCCTACAGCCCCCATACATTAGTACAGAAAACAGGTTTACAAAGACAAGAGACCATTAACATCATTACACCAGCTGTTACTGCTCCAGTGAATGCCAGAAAAGGGTAAAGAGAAGGGTGGGCGAGAAAGAAGGGACAATTTGTTTTACAACTGAACCACAAGTTGTCTAATGCCTGCATGGGTCTATTTGCCTCCTTTCTTCATTTTTCTCCCTCCCTCCCTGCAGTTTTTCTCTTTGTGGGTGTCAAATGCAGATCTGGGTTTTATCCTGCTTTGCTACAGTATAAGAGACACACGCCTAGTCCTGTTTTGTAGAGGAGAATATATCCTCTCTGATTCACACAAAAAGTGGTTCTCCAAGATTCCCTGGTCCCCACAGTCTGATTTCCTGGCTTGAAGCTCCACTTTGGGATGACCTAATGTTTCCTTAAATTCCCTCTGCAAAGCATTTAGCGGAGTCATAGACACAGCTGTGTCCAGTGAGGAGGATGCTAGCTGAGGTGGAATTCAGTCGGATATTGAACCTGCCACGGGTAGGTGGTGCGCGGTCTAACTTCCCACTGCAGCTAATGGAGACTCAGTCCTTATGGGCAGTGAAGTCAAAAGGTTAATTTAGCTGATCCGGAGATGTCTACTGTGGGATGAGTTGAATTAAGTTCCTAGGCTCAATTGACTGCACTGAAACTCTATCAGCTATAATGGGTGTTTAGACACATGCTCACATTAGATACTACAGAAACACCCCTACATCTAGACATTTTAATAAGCTGAACCTCATTCCACGAGTCAAGAGAATCTCTGCCTATTTTCCCGCTCCTTTGTAACTATAAATAAGAGATACCTATTTCTATGCCTTAAATCCTCCTCTTGTGCACCAGGACTAAAAGCTTGCATGAACTGCATGCACTCAGAGATGTGCAACACCACAGAATAGTTCAGCAATAGCTGTTTCCAGGTAACTGGGGGCTGTTGCAGAAGGTGGAATATAGCACACCTGAAAGCGGACAGCTGCAAAGCCATGATACAAGGCAAACCAATTCTCCTCCTTTGCAGAGCACTATTGACACACGGTGTCAGGTACAAATGCCCCCACCACCACCTGAGCTTACAGCCATGTGCAAAATGGTTTATGGAGTTAGGATAGGTCTGTGTCCAAGCTCAAACGCTCCTGAGACACAGTTTATCAGCTTAAGTACAGTTCCTTGCTATCACAGCACTCTGGTTTCCAAGAGTGAGTGAGCCCTTTTGTGCATGACGGTATCTCTGTATCACATCAGTCTACAATACATTCATGCTTGTTGAGAAGGCTCACGGGTTTTGGAGCTCTTCCTTCAGTGTTCACATGAGGCTTTGATGGTCTTGTACTCTTGGCTTTTTTGGGAAAACAGAGATGGTTAAAGCAGGCTGTGGACCATTATTTCCAGGATAATATCCTGGAAATTTACTTGATACTGGAAACAAACTACTCCTTCAGATCTGAAAATGCGGGGGCAGGTTTTCAAGTGTTCCTGCCCCAAAGCTCAGATAGAACAGTGAAGCTCAAAGGCACATTAAAATGAAATAACAACATACACCACTTACCTTTTTTCCCCTCTCTAAAGTACTCCACAAGCTTTTGTTAAATTAAGTCTCATCACACCCTTGGGACATAGGTGCAGTAAATACCTTCATGAGAGGTAAGACACAGACAACACTCCACAAATACTCCTCTGACTGAATTGATTCATTTCAGCTGCACCCTTGTACTGTCATTTCCCTCTGAGTTTCAAGCAATCAAATTTTACTGCCACAAAGGGGTTGCAGAAAATGAACTGCACGGTCGTACACAAGAGAATTTGCTTATGAAAGGTATGTGAGCAAAGCCCAGGAAAGAACAGAACAGCAGCTCTCTAAGACCAAGCCTTTCTGCATTTAAGGTAATAATCCAAATGTTAAGCTGTGCATTATCAACACAAGACTGGCTAATGCATTTTTAATCTATTTATGCATTTTAATTAGGCAGCTAAATGGAAGAGGGAAACCTCTAGCAAGTAGGTCCACTTTCAGGTTGTAAACTAGTTTGCTTTCCACCAGATAAATAATCCCCTTTTGCGGTCAT
Source organism: Forpus xanthops (assembly GCA_032466535.1). Taxonomy (NCBI): domain Eukaryota; kingdom Metazoa; phylum Chordata; class Aves; order Psittaciformes; family Psittacidae; genus Forpus; species Forpus xanthops. The sequence continues at coordinate 59,712 of JASSUY010035913.1, forward strand.
GCTGACCAGTGTCTTGAGGACATGAAGAATAACAGATGGACTTAACAATCACAGGCCAGGTGAAAAGATGCTGGCAACTCACTAATCAGTGCTTTGTGCTTGGTGACTAAAAGACATTTCCTAGCAGGACAGAGGCATCTTGCCACCTAATTCTAATTCAGAATGGTTTAATGCAAAAATATGTAAAACAAGCATACCCACATAAAAAGCCAGGAGGAAGAAAAATGTTCCAAGAAAGGGAATATTACAGGTATTTAAAACCAGGGTATGTATGTGAACAAAACGAGAACCCGAAAGCCAAAACTCCACAATGAACAATGGGAGAAGCACCAACTTGTAACTGGGGCATATGAAGTTCTACCTAGATTTCCCTTATCTGTAAGTCTGGGAAATTCAGAAAGAACATCTCAGAAGTAAGCTTACAGCCCAACAGTTGTTTGCAGAAATGGTTCAGTTTTGAATCCTTTGACTTATCTGCAAATAGCAAATGCATTAGCTAATTATCAACTGTATTTTGCAGACAGGTACACTGAGGCAGAGGAGCTAAAAGCAGCAACCTCTTGAACACCTGAGTAATTTTTCAAAGCTTTGAGATTCTGAGGCATTTCTGTCTGTTTTGTACCTCCCATGTTCTACAGGTCCCTGGGTCCACTACTAGGTATAACTTGGCAGGCATGATCACATCAAAGCTCCTGTTAATTTGGAGGGCACTCATGCACTGACCTGGGTCAAAGGAAGCCAAGCTCTCAGACCTATCTGGTAATTTAAGACAAAAACCAAAAAAAAACAGATTAAAGTTCTTTTCTAAAATTTATATTGATGGCTGCAAAGCTGTTCTCTTTCTGCTGCTTGTATTAAAATAATTACATTTTTAAATGACAGCACAAAAAAAAAAAAACAGATGCAGTTAATGTTGCTGGATGCTGGAGAGGGACTCTTCACCAGGGACTGTAGCAATAGGACAAGGAGTGATGAGTTCAGACTTAAAGGGGAAGCTCAGGTTAGATATAAAGAAGTTCTTTACTGTGAGGGTGGTGAGGCACCAGCACAGGGTGCCCAGAGAAGCTGTGCTTGCCCATCCCTGGCTGTGTTCAAGGCCAGATTGGACAGAGCCTTGGGTGACATGGTCTAGTGTGAGGTGTCCCTACCCATGGCAAAGGGTTGGAACTAGATTATTTTAAGGTCCTTTCCAACCCAAACCATTCTATGATTCTATGAATTTATCTTTTTTTTTTTATTTTTTTTTTTTATTTTCTGCATGAAAGGTTTTTTCTTTTTGTTTGTTTTGGTCAAAAATATCTTTCAATGAAAAGTTGGAGATTGACTCATCAGATGTGTTCCACCACAGAAAATACTGATATTCAAAATCTCAAACACTTCATAATCTACTGCATCATCACTACACACAAGATGACTTCCATTCTTCACTTCCAAACTATATCTTTTGGAAGACAGCCTTTTTTTTGTTGAACAAAGAAAAAAAATCCGAGTAAGTTTTTAGTCATGGGGAAAATGAAAGAAATCCTTGACACTCTCTTTGGGAAAACAAACCAAACCAAATCCCTACAAGTTCAACAGTGGCAAAACCAGAACTGTCTTCTGGCCAACTCCAGCAGATCTATCTATTGTGTAGACGTAGCCATCAGCAAATCCAGAGGGTGGTGCCCCTGGGTGTTTGGAGCAGCTAAGTTATGTTTTGGGGTCTTTTTCAGCCTCAGGGCCCTGGGTTATTATTTTAACAAATCTGTTTCCTTTGTCACATCTATTTGCTAGAAAAGATTAAAGAGCTTCAAAGCGCTTAGGGAAAAGGTGCAATTCTTAACAACACTGCAAGGTTACAGGGGACTGTCTGCTAATAATGCGCATTGGTTTGGTAACAAGCTGAAGTGCAGAGCAGCAGGGGCACTGCTTCATGGCTGCAGCTCTTACAAAAGGGCCTGTTAAAAAGTATTTCAGGAAGAGAGACATGTGAGTGAAATCTTTAAATGTGTCAACAGGGAGGCCAGACACTGAACTTCTGCCCACTCCAGAGCTGACACCATCCTTCAAAGCAGAGGAGATTGACCTCTGCAGTTGAGAATCACTGAGTGGAAGCGGGGGGGTTCCTGTGTCTGTTTCTAAGATGCTTTTTGCCTTTCCTTTGAAATAGAAAAACAGGGACTAGTCATTTGAAACCATGGTTTGGTGGAAGAAAAATGTATCCTTCCCCCTTGGAAACTGGGTTGGAGGAGGGTGGCAGGTCATTGATTAACGAAGTTGTCAAATCAGTGCATAATGAAGTCAAAAAGGGCCTCAGAAGAGGATAAACACAGTTCATTATGTTCTACTTTATAAGTAACACAAGATCTGCTTAGCCTGCTTAAGTGCAAAGTATTAGGTCCTGGCAAGGCCAGCAGCAAGCACTAGACATCCACCAAAGTGCATACCACCTCTTCCTCCCTTCAAGCAACATTAACCATGAACACCATGGCCTGGTCCATTTCCTGAATCACTTTCTGACCCCCAGGTATGGAAAATCATGACAATACAACTTCTTCCCCCCTTCTCTGACCAGTTTTCTCAGGTGAAAATATGAACTAACTGGTGAAAGAAAAAGAGAACAGCAACAAGACCTAATAACAGAGAAATGAGAAAAGCCAGGACACCAAGGAACTGGGCTAATCTCCGTATCACCCCGTATGGTCAGCCAATGAGTCTAAACACCAGGACATTGCCTTTCCTAGGAAGTGAGCCCCAGCATCCTTCTTGCTAATGTCCTCCTAAAGCAGACCTCTCTTTCTGTGCCAGGTGTACAAGAGAAACCTCTCACTTCCTGGAGCAGCACCACACAGTCTCAAGCTGAGCTTCATGTGTGAGTACCCCAGATGGAGCTATGTGCTTTTCAAAGACAAAACATAGCCTCAGTTGCTTTGCTAAATCTGAATCTTAAAAGTGGGAAGACCCCAAAAACTCGCGCCCTTAGCATGTACCAAAACAGAGGGAGAAGCCTGAACAGATGAAGATAGGAATTTAAAGCAATTCCTGACTGACACTTCATGACCTTGGACAGGTTGCACCTCCTCTTTGTCATTTGTTTTTACTTTCCTCTTTCTCCCATATCCACTAATGTAAAATTCAGATTATAACAGCTACATCAACGATTGTGTGGGGGCTAATTTAACTGACATTTGCTAAGTATACAGCAATCCTCAGATGGAGAAGCACTACATAAGATGAAGCTAGTCAGCTCAACCAAATAAGCACCATACTAAATGGTCATGGGGCAAAATACCACCTCCAAGGAAGGAAGAAGAGGAATCTGTGCCAAGCTCTCAGTGAATACATGGTAAAAAGGAGCATGTGCCAGCTCTCGAAACATGAGCAGTCAGCAGAGCAGAAGGCTAGCTACCAAGGAGATTCAGCTGATAACAGCTTAGATAAAGCACCTATAGATAACACACCTACAGGTGAACCAGGCAGCATGGGAACCTAGGAGTGCTCAGTAAAACTTACAGGAAAAGGCTTTGTTTCTTTCCACGGTCATTCAAAATGTCATGATCTTCCCCAAAGCACTATGCTGAACAACAAACATATTTGGGCCAGTTCAAGTGTTGCATCTTCATGGATGGAAACAAAATGAAGCTTCTGAGTGAGAATAAATTGTTTTCTTGAACAAATGTATAATCAAGCCACCAAGACTCCCCCATCTATTATGAAAATATCACAGTTTTCCCACTCTGTTCCAATCCAAGTTTTGTCAATATCATCTTGACTTCAAAAGTCATTGATTTTACTCATGCAATGTCTCCCAACAGGTAAATCTTCTATTGATATTTTCCAATTGTCACCTCTAATTTAGAGCTCTGTGATTGAATTTTTACCACTGTAGGATTGTTCTTCCTCTCTCTGAAGATAAGTTCTCTTGTACATCTTCAGAATATGCCGAGAGCTCCTTAACATGAGGTTTAAGTCCAGAACAGTCTCTGTGCTGCTAACGTTAGAAAGATACAGCTTGTGTTTCTCCTTGGTGAGAACAGGTACATACTGCATGACACCACCTGAACTGTTCAGTCAGTGTCTTACAAATCCTGCCCCAAATATCCCCTCTTCTTACAGCACTATCCAGCTTGCTCTGTACCAGTAAATGACTGCCATCCACTCCCAAGGGAGCAGTTTACCATCAGTGTCATTTCAGGATATAAAATTTTTAGGTGATTTACATAGAAAGAAAACCTATAGAAATGAGAACCCTGTGATTATTCCAATGTTTTGTATTACTACATATTAATCACTCTCCTCTTCAGAGATGCCACTGCTGATTGGAGAGACTCAATTTTCTTCTTTTTAAAGGTATCTCCAGACCATCTTAAAGAGCTGAGCAGGCGTGAAGAGATAAGAAGGAAAACATTGCTCTAAAGTTGCTTAATGCTCAATTCTGAGTGTGTAGAGACGCTCACAAGCTCTCACAAACACAAACAATGCCCCACAGAGGACCAAGAGGTTCAGTTCCATTCAGTGTGTATATATTTATCCTTATTCACAGCATTACAGAGCTACTGTCCTTCCAAAAGAGACATAATAAGGAAAGCTTTTTGTGACCGAGAGCTCTGGCACATTCATCCAGCAGTTTAACAGAATAATAAAGAAACGGAGTTTGCAGCTAAAATGAGCCATCATTTGAAAGCCCTAATGTAGTGGCTGTTTTGCAAACTCCATCACCATGAAGCAGAGGGAGAATAATGAGGAAAAAGTGAATAGTACAGTGTGGGGGGCAGGGAACTGGTTGAGCCATTCAAACAATAGATAGGGTGCCAGAAAACAACAGCTGGAGTGTTAATTTGGGGTGTTCCCTAACAGCAAAGGACATTGCAACATGGAAAGCTGGATGTGGTTCTGGGCAACCTGATCTAGCTGAAAATATCCCTGCTCACTGCAGGGGGGTTAGACTAGATGATTTTTAAAGGTCCCTTCCAACCCAAACCATTGTATGTACCTCAAGAAACAGACACAAAAATCTCCCCTATATAGCTGCCCAAGTTGCTGAACTGCTCGCTGTCCACCTTTGTTCCATCACTACTGCAGCAACATCCATGGGGTACCCCTAGGAGCTGCAGTCACAGCTCCATGCACAGGGCCACCATAATCATGCTACCCAAGGAAATGCAGCCTCAAGAGGACAGATGAGGAAGGAGAGCTGCTTCATCCTTGGCCTCAGGCAAAGGGCAAAGACTGTGGGTACATCAACAGAGCTGGTAATAAATGGAGGTGCATGTGAGGAGGCTTCCAAGCCTGTTCTTAATCTAGCTGAGATGCTGCATAACTCCAGAGCCATGCTGCTCTGATCTCCATGCTGCTTATCACAGGTACTAACACAGTGGCAAATTAACCCTAGTGCTTCTGAAGGCAGACCCATCTCCAAAGCAGGGAAAGGAAACCAAGCAAGGATTAGTGACAATGCTGTGTGAAAGGAAGAGCAGCCTGTGGTAGCCAAGCTAAAATGAGAGGAAACACTGAATTAGTTTCAATGTAGTGAAATTGAAGAGCTGAAGCTGCTTGTGTCAGGTATGACTTAGATACGTTATGTATAATGTGGTGGAAAGATCCCTCCCCTGTGCTCCCCTACTGGATTTGACAAGAAAGCCAGTAAAACATTGGAACCAAGCCATTAGAGACATCAGGTTAGATTTTGGCAGCTGGTAGATGATGCCTAATGCATCCAGAAATGTTAACTTTTCATTAAGTTTGGCACTGTTAAAGACTACCTTCTTCCCAAACGGCCAAGACCTGGTCTTCCTACTTAGTCATTCCTCTCTGAGATTTTCCAGTATTCATCAAATAAGATTAGCTACTCCACCAGAGTAATTTATTTTCCTCCTCCCAGCCCTGCACATGCCCAGCCACTGCTGGGATCGCTCCAACCCAATCCATTTCTACAGGCAGAGGCCCAATAAAGCCTCTGTGGAAATGCTTAAGTGTATTGCCCATTAATCAATGCATCCCCTCAGCTGACAGCTTCCACGGAGAAGGAGCAGGTAGTAATAAATGCTTCTTCAAACTTCCTGGACTGATAATGGGCTCCTGTGAGTGACGTCCCACAGAGACAACCACCTTTTTCCACCCCATCCCTACCTCCCTTCAGCACAACATTAGGCTGCCATCAGAATGCAAACCTAAATGCATTAGCGAGAGTCCCTGCGGGGCTGCTACCTCTCACCCAGGTAAATCAACCGCTGCGGGGGTTTCCACGATTACAAGGCAGCAGACAACTTGTAAAGGACTATCACAAAGTAATGTTTACATTACGAACCCCACATTCCCACCTTCATAAGGATTCCTACCATCTCCCTGTTTGTAAGCAACTAGAATGTGGGTTTCTTTGAACTGAGCTAACAGAAGTGCCAGCAGTAGAATGTATAACAAATACCATCGGCAACAACAGGAGAACAAGCAAAGGAAACAATTGAATTAATGGCTGATACTTTTGCATCCCTGTAATCTTCCTCTCTCCTTCCCCACTGAGGCCTCAGAAGGGAGCTGCCAGAGCCTTGACTGTGAGGAAGAAGTTTCACGGATGAGGAGCCACTTCAAACTGACACAAACCTATTTTATCTGTCAATCAAAATAGGGGATGAACAGTCATTTAGCAACAGTGTCACTGAAGTTATATTGCTTTGCTTCTGAAGTATAGAAATATTTTATTCTCTCTTCCTCAACTTTCTGTTTCTTCCCTTGTTATAAAACAGAATCTCACAGATTTTTAAAATAGATCCATAGTTTGTTTTGGATGTTTTTTTTTTCCTCACATTCAGCTGGTTTGAAAAATATCCAAGTGTATCTGTGTATATGAGAATTGGCATATATCCTGCCTATAGCTGATAATAAAAACAGAGGAAGACACAGATTATATTGCTTCTGAAATATGGCAGGCTTCTGTCCCCATTCAGCTGTGTAGTTTTGCCTTTAAAATCTGATGAGCTCAATTGAAGGGAAAGGTCTGCAGGACCCAAGCTGTCACCACTTGCCATAGGCCTACAGCTGCGCATGATGCTGATGGTAGCTGGGAACCTACACTGCCTGACCCACACACAGTGCTCTGAACTCAAGCTTCATGCATGAGCCTGAACCTCTGCAGCACAGGGGCTGGTCACAAAGAGATCTCTGCTCCTTCCAGGGGCTGGGGCCAGGCATTAGCAGGACAGCCTGGAGAGGAGAACCACAACTATATAAACCCTATCAAGCAAGCGCCTTGGTGAGAGGCTGCAGGCAGACTTTTGCACCAGGCGGATGGGCAGGGCCATGAAAATTTGTCCCGGCTGCAGCACAAGAAAGTGTTTGCTGATTTTTTATCTTCAATCTTGTCCTAGTTACAGAAAACACCACTGGATATGCTTGTCTTGTCTAGACTGGGGAAACAGATGAGATGTTTACACACTGCTCAACACTTCACATTTCAGAAGCTGGCTAAATACAAAATAACCCTGTTTTGTGCCCAGTCTACATGGCAGAGAGCAGCCTATTGCCCTGAATTGAAACAGCTGCTGCCTTAGTTCAGGTGCTGCAGACAAATTCTTCTACTACTGAGAGTTGTATGTAACTTGTGTCCCCAAGCTGGCAAGGGGGAATGCATGGTTATGCAGGTTAGTTTTGTATGAGAGCAGATCCTGACCACTGCCTGTGTTGTATCCTCGGGGATATCAGAACATTCTCGTGCTTCATAAGCAATGCCTCACATCTGTGTAAAGGATTCATAAACATTAACCCAGGATTGTGAGGGCTTCTGAAAAAATGGATGCTAGATGGTATCCATGGTCACGCTAACAATGAAGCAGGGTTTATCACTTAAGAATTTGCCCTCAAGGGTACACAACAGTTTAATGCTTTAGAGAAAAAAAAAAAAAACAAACATAGACTGGGTAAACCTGAGGATTTCTGCTTTGTGGGAATCTCTGCTTCAGGAATTCATGCTTCAGGCTAGGATTCCAGTACAGGTTTATCACCACTGCAGCATCACCTTCACCCCATCTTTTACCTCCTCCTTCTAAAGCCCACTCCTGGGAAGGAATGGGAATTCATTAGCCCTAATTTATATCAACTAAAACTATAGTGGAACAATGCCCTTATAGGTGGAAAATAGCACTTCTGAACAGCACACCTGTGAGCTGGTTCCTGGCAGGCCTTGTACAGTGAAGTATCATAAGTTTGCTGAATGCAGTAAGTTTCTACACTGTTTTCTTTCCAACAAAATGGTATTTGATAATGAGAACCTGTTTCAGCGGAAAACTCCCAACTGCTGTTCTATCTGGTAGAAAACTGGGGGGAAAAAGGAAGAAAAAATCCACTAATACTCTTGTATACAAAATGATGCTTCCAGCTAAGGAGACAAAAAGAAAATCAAATATTAGTTCTTTTAACACTGGAGACTTGGAGCAACGAGGAACAAGGTACTTTCACATGTTCCTGTGAACAAGCTCCTGCAAATAGCTTCCCTAGATAATAAGTAGAAATACGCAAGAAGAAATAGATAGGAGAAGATCTATAATAGTGCAAAGAAATGTGTGATCAGCAAGGGAATTCCTCGTAGAAGCCTTGTAGAGAATATCGTATTTGCCAGATCAGATCAGACCACGGGGCCGATCAAGTGCAATTTAAGCATTAAGTGTAACAGCTTGATAAATCTAGGTCAATGCACCTACACGCAGGTACAAGTTTAATACCACTTCATTAACAGGACTGCAGCGCCTAGCATAGAGTATATCCGTGGGTCCTAGAAGAGAGAAGCTATTGGCATTTATGGGATTACATAATTAAATCAATGAGTTTCTCTTAACGAATGACCAGAAATTGGTCCCACTTTACAATTTCAAGTCTGCGGCAGCAGACGGTGCTGATGCTTCAAATTTAAGCGGAAAACAGTACTGCAATGCTCCTCTGGACAATGTGTAACACCCCGCAGGAAGAGGCTGGAAAGGGAAGGGCTCTGCCTCTTTGGAGCCCTTACATTCAATCACCCTTCACTGCAACTGTATTATCTTAGCATGCAGCAGACCTGCAATTACTATTAAATGCACTCAAAAACCAGTGCTGACCTGTTTAAATGTATCTTGGCACCTTGTGACTCTGCCACTACCTGACACAAAGGGGGATTTTATCTCAGTGCTTGCTTCAGGTTGCTACACAAGAACATTGCTTTTGGGGCTTACCCAAAGGGCAGAGAAATCTCAAGGTTTGAGGTGTGTTTGCAGGATCTCATCTCTGTAGGGAGCTGAGGAATACAGCAAGATTCTTAACTCCCCTGGCCAGCAGCTGAGATAGGGAGAGTGATGGAGGGGGGGGAAAAGGGGGTGCTCTGCTCTTCTGTAACTACAGAGGTATGAAAAGGCTCTTCATTATTGAAAAATACAATTGTCATTACTAGATCAATAGCATTAGACCCTCAGTTGCTTCCCCCCACATGTGAGAAGGGTATAGTTTTCTTCTGCTCCCTTCCCTGACTGTCACTCATGACTCCACGGCTGTTCCATACTTCCCATTGCACTAGTCCCTGGGCCCCTCTGTACCACAGTAATCTCAGTATGAGTTAGTTATTCATACCAGCTACAAGTCAGGTATGCTTGCTCAGGTATGTCTATACCACACAGCAACCCCTCCCAGGACTGCATCAGACCAGGACTAATGGCAGCCTGTTGGACACCTCCAGCACAGAAAGTTATTCATCACCTTCCAGATGAGCCATCACACTCACAGAATTGCAGTACACTTATTTTGGCAGCCACCCAAGGCATACAGAGAAATACAGGCACACAAAAGGCATAATGTGCTGTCAGACCTTAGCAAGGTCAGGCCAAAACCTACTTGTTGTCAAGATCTAAGCCAAAATCTGCTGCTCCAGGCGCCCTGTTGTATATGTACCAATTTTTTCCTCAGAAACAACTTTCAAGGGCTGCTAACACAAACCCATACTTCATAAAGGAGCAAAAAGCTCCATAGAAATGCAAGGCATCTTTTGGAAATTAAAAGAGATCTAATCAGCAGAAAGGCAATTCTTTACAGAGTCTGTCAAATGCAGGTGAACTCTGCTGGACTTGCTGGCTCCCAAGACGCCCTTCTCATCTGCCCAACCTGTACTGCTGAAGTGACATCAGCCTAGGCCTCCTAAAACCATGGCCAGCAGCCCACCCACCCCAAGTGCTCCACTCTGTGTTTTTGTGACCAGATCATTATTAACCAAAATGTTCTGCTCACTTGAGTTAGCCCTTTAGGTCTGTTTTTTCTATACACTTGTCTATTTTCAGACAACATCTGTCTACAGAATATGAGGTTCAGAATTCTCCATATGCCTTGCTTTAACATGGATGGGGATGCTCTGCAAATTCGTTTGTGTTGGAAGAGTAATAGGAAAAAGGAACAATGGATAAAGGAAGAGAGTGCTTTCTACTTCTATAATAATAGCCAGGGAAATAGTAGACTAGAGGAAGATGTCCTTGGCAAAAGTAAGAACAATTTGCAGACTGTCATCTTGCTCACACTTCTTCCAGGAAACAGAACTAGAGGATTTTGCAGAGTGGATATGTCACACAAGCCAGGGGAAAGAGCATAGAAGGATCTGCAGCAGGAGTGAGAATAGATGCAGGAACACAAGCAAGGATAGAGTCCAAGCACAAACGCTCTCCCTCCCAAACAGAATATGCCCCAGTGTCCCCATCAGCTAGGTTTCTTGCATAGGTCAGATATCCTGGAGTCAGTAGTGGGAAAGCTTTCATGTGCACACATATATGCAAGCACAGGTTGGGACTGGGACATGCTAAGGAACAGCCAGAAGCAGCTCTGGGCTTTGACTCTTGGGAATGGCAGTGAGAATACGACAGCATGAGTTGAGCTTGAGGCTAACATGAGCTCAGATAGTGAGAGGTCTTGGGAACAGGATGGGGAGACAGAAACGAACCAAAGGTAGTATTGGACATGGGAATGAAGCTGTGACTTGTTTCACCTTGGTTTTGACCCAGTCCTTATCCTTTCCTCTTTTTTCTAATTGTTTTCTGTTTTCACCTTGCATCCTCCCCCAAACCACACAGTAAAAAGCACTGCATCAACATGACCGCATTCCACTCCCTTAATTCAAAGCCCACATTGCTATGCTGATCCCTGACAAACCCTTAAAGGCACGTACAGATGTCACCTAATGAAGACATCTATAAAGATGGGCACATTAGAGCTCACCATCTGGCTCTGCATCTCGGATGGCTCTGCTCCCCACAGATCAGTGGGCACAGAGACCGCTGCGGCCAACCAATTATTCCTCCATCTCTTGCTCCAGCACTCACAGGCCCGATGCCTTCAGCAACTCCACTAGTGCCTGACACCTGAGACCACGGGCTAAGTAGTGTACCCGTGCAAAGCGAAGCATCCAAGCCTGAGTCACAATGCCCTTCTATACACAGAGTTCCAGAACTGGCAGCATTGGCAGATGGCAGCACTGCTGCACTGGGAGCCCTCTTTCCCCCTGGAGGTCCACATCATGAACCCCAGCAGCAACACTACAAGCACAGTGAGCCTGACACATCACCCTCTCCTTCTTTCCTTGCGTGAGTGTCCGCTGCTTCTGCTTTTCCCTTTAGTCTCAACAACGGTTTTCCTCTCTTCTGACACACCTTCTCTTCAGCACCAGTTTTTCTGCCCACTGCTCAAAGCAATATATTGGAAATACTTCTTTCCAGGAAGACTTGAGACTTATCATTTAATTTTTGCGTGTTTCTTTGCTGTTTTTCTTAAGAAAAATCAATCTTTTCAGATTGGCGGATTTTATTTAACTTACATGAAGAAAACCCTGCCTTTTCTTTCCAAAATTCCATAAACCCTCCCCAAACTGCACCTTTAGGAAGGAAAAACAGCACTCCTAATGGTATTTTTTTCCACCTTCCTAATTTCTTTTTTCCCACTGTTTTTCCCTGTGGTCCTCTGCCTGCTCTGAAATGCCATCACAGTCACTGTGTGAGGCTCTCGGAGAGGTTTCTGCACAGGGAGAAGTTAACTGAACTGCTGCAGCACGTTTCACTTCCTGAATAAGTCTGCAGCCACAGGACACCTAAGAAGATTGTATTTTCTGTGAAGTCCATGAATATTTGATGTCCTCCCTCCCTTCCTCCTCGCCTTAATTATTCCCTTATTTTGAAACACCAGCCTGCATGCAGTATTTAAATAAAGCTGTTTTCAGAGCCACAAGCAGCTTGAAACAGTCAAGCCTCTCGAAATACACTGCAAATGCTGTACATCTTCCTGTTCAGTGGCAGAAATCAAGGTACAACCTGAGCAATCCATACAGGACAGGTGTTCACAGGGGCAGCCTTTCCCTTCTGAAAGCTTGGGTTCTCAACCTACATAAATCTGTACATGTGAGATGAGATCCAGCCATCCCATGTAAATCACTGAAAGGCCTGACCCAGGAAAGTGTCTGAAAATGCAGGGGATGGAGTGGGTTAGAATTGAAGCAGGCAATGAGAAAATATTGAGAGTCACAGTTTGGAGAAACAGGAGTTGCTGCAGGGCAAGAGAGGCTGAAAACACATCCTGAATTTTCTATAGATAAAGCTATAGATAATTATGTGCATACATACATACATTTCAGTAGCTCTACAGACATATGTAGCCAGATCACACAGATCTTTGCTGAGGTCCACCAGCTGCAAGGATTTGGTCTTGGCAGATTTCAGCAAGCCTGGTTTATGGGACAACTTTTGAGAGGATACCCAGAACCCCACTTGCTTTAAGTTGTGACATTTTGACATCAAAACTGTAGGCGATCCAAACCACTGGACATGTGTAGAAACCCATGTGGCTCTAACCAATGCTCAGGAAGTGGGATGCCTAATGCCTTGAGCAAGTGTCTGTGCTGCTCCAGGTTCACAGCTTTGGCATGACACTCAGGGCTCGGTTGCTTTTGCTCAGCAGTATCCTTGAGAAGTTGTCTGTGTGTTACGTGGGAGAATGGCCATTAACAGGAATAGCCACACTTGCAACGGATGAAGGTGCTACAGACCTGGCAGCTGCATGAACAATGTCTCCTGGATTATTTGGAGCTGTTCCCTTCAAGAGCAAAGAGGAAACAAAGGGTGCTTCCACACAGGTCAGGGGAGGCCACACACCATAGAAGTGCGCAGGTGGATGAATTGCTGTGCCCACAGATGCTCACAAGTAGGGCAAGTAGTAAATATGCATACTTGAGAACTCATCTATCTCTATTACAGAAATAAGTCAGCTCACTCTAATACTAGTTTAAGCTTCATAGAGGCTTATATCAGACACAGCAGGTAGCTGGGAAGTTTTTAAAGGACTGCTTGCAAATCTCAGGGCCAAGTATCCTAAGGTTTGACTGAAGCTCCCCAGATGAGGTTGATGAGTAATCCCCAAGAATGTGTACATTGCCAATAACAGGGGCATACAATGATTTCCCAAACCCATGTGGGGGAAAAAGTCATGCTCCTCAGCTCCTGCCTGATGGTGCATCTCTAAGTGAACCCTTCATTATCATCTACAGCAGATTTGGTCCTCTTATTACCTTCAAAATCTCTCTTGTACTGTCCACGTATCTATAAAACCTCAAAGGTGAAAGCTATTGTAAGGAGGAGACTTTAACCTAATGGAGAGATGCCTATGGAGAGCTGGAGAAGTTACTCTCTCTGTGCTTGAATATACTTCTTTTCTTTTTTCGCAATGAAGATTCCTAGCATGACATTTCCAGGCCAACACTGCTCATAACTCTGGGTGAGAAAAGGTGGAATTTTAACTGCATCCTATGCAAGGTCCAGGCAACATGTTTTTAAATGAACTGAAGTAGATAGCCAAGTGCAAGCCTTTCAAAGGCAAGGAAACCCTTGCTTTTGCAAGTATGCAGAAAAAAAAAAACACTACAAATTTTGCAAGAACATAATGAACGCTCCAGTTGCCCCATGAGGCTTAGGGGTTACAATTTTCATGCTCTAACTTTGCACGGTCAAGGTGACCCTCTCCTCCCCCCCATACATTAACCCAGAAACAGGACTAACATAATACGTGTGCCAGCAGCTACAGAAAGCAGAGAAAGACAACAGCATGATGAGTACTCTGACAGAAGCAAGGAATTTAATATTAATTTGCTGCATGTCAATGTCTAGCCTGGATGAGATGCTGCATCTCCATAGCCATTATGAACTGCCTATTCTACATTAATAGGACAGGACTTTGTTGCTACCAGGTCATCTGAGTTGATAGGAAAAGGAGCAGCAAGCAGCAGTGGAGGAAACTCAGAATTAAAGGGAAGGAACAATAATCAGCAGCTGCAACAGTTACAGTAGTAATGAGTTGCTGGCTAGTGTGCATCAGTACTGTTTTCTAAGTAAGTGGAATTAGGAGCAGAGCCATGTGTCAGGGTCTTCACGCTGCTAGAGAAATTGATTTAACACAAGTGTCAATGGCACAAACTTTGGCAAAGGAGAAATATCCCTCCAGCAGCCAGGCAACCACAGCCTAAAACAGTGGTACCAGCGACCAAACAGCCAGCATGGCTAGTGATGCCTTGGCAATGCAGCTTTATTAAACATAATAGGTTTCACACTGCAGATGAGTTTTAAACTGCTGCACACGTGAAGCACATCGAAAAAGATTCAGAAATAGCCTTCCACCACTGAGTAAAGCGGAGCATCCCAGCCATGCTGTAACCCCATCCAGGAGCATGTGGAAGAGCAGGGCTTCAGATAACCAGCACAGCCCTGTTTGCTTCACACTAGAGCTGGAGGGAGGAAGGAAAGCGGCAGTGGGCAGGTGCCCCTTGCAGGAAACACAGTCTGTAGGAGAGAAGAGACTGTTTCTCTGACAGTCCAGAATGAGGGTAGTAAAGAGAAAACCTTAAGGGAAAATTGCAGTGTTTCTTCCTGGAATGAGCCTGGACTCTGAAATCAGCACACAATAGAAGAGATTGAACACTTGCAGGCCTGGGCCTGTTATTGAAGTAATCTTGGGTAGAAAACAAAACGAAGAGTGAGCTTTTTGTTTACCTTAAGAAATAGATTACTGCTATTCTCCAACTTAGCTGGCTGGAAGTTCAGGCACAAAAGTCTTCTCTGAAAAGTGTAAAAGCTGTAAAATATACACGTTTGCTCCTCTCTGCATCCATCCCATCTACTCAGCAGAGCTATTAACAACACCATTCACCATTTCTGCAAAGGTAAAAGACACACTGCTAATTTTTTAACCAATACCTTTTTTCTGTGTCTTCTCTTTTGGGTACATATGATTGACAAAGAAGCCAGCTCAGCTTCCAGGTCTGGAAATGAAGGGGAAAGAAACACAAAATAAACCCTATCTTCTAGATATGCAAAGCGACAGGAACTTTCCTGGAGGCAGTAAGGAACATCCAGTCTCAAGGGGCTCTGCTTACTCAGCCTCTGTACAACACTGAAAGCTATTTTAATGAAACCTGCAACTACGCTTTCTTTCTGGGAGACCTCCTGGCCATCCTTGGGAGCCAAAGCTGGAGAGGTAAAGACTGGGACTTGAATTATATATAGAGACCATGGCGAGAAACAGCAATGAGGACAGAAGGAAGAATTTCCCCAAAATGGGTCCCTTTCTTTTTCTCCAGGAGCGTGCTTCCACAGCTTTCCTCAGCTGAAAGCACCAGCCTAATTCACACCAAGCAAGAACAGAGCAGAAGGCAACGATGAGAAACTGAAGCGTGGTTGCGGAGGTAGGTGTTAACACACATATGGCCACCTGCCAAACTCACATTTGTGATCTTGCCAGACTTGTGTGGCACAAAGATCCCACAGAGGAGGAGCGGACTGAAACACAGACAGAGTAGGCTCCTTGCAGCACATGCTTCATTCAGCTTTACAAAGAAGCTCCAGGGCAGATTTGGGGCTTTTTTACCTCTCTCAGTGAAGAGGGTCAGGGTGTTTTCACACGGGGTGAGGTGGGAAGGAGTGCTGTGTCTCTACAGCATCTCAGGGAAGAGGGATAGAGGTTATCCTTGTGCCTGTTGTCAAACTGATCATTGTTTTAAAACAGCTGGGCCATACAATAGCCCAACTTAAATGCAGTTGTGACAGAAATCATAATATTTTTTAATCTCCCTTTCCCCAGCCTTCCTGGAAATTCATTTTTAATGGTTGCACTTGGCTTTCAGTTCTGCTCTTCTTTTCAGTTCTGATAACTTTCTGAATTGTGCAACTTCCCTCTCCCACCCCTCCCTGTAAATGAAAAGCTTCAGTATTTTAAATGCAAAGCTAACAGCAGATGCTAACAGAACCAATAGGATAGCCTGCTTCATCAGTTCTTGCCACCTTTTTCTGGGACTGATTAAAGATCCTACATGCTCAACAGGGAAGGACTGGGGACAGGGTCTGATCTGTCCCAAAGGCACTTAATGTAAATTCTCCCTCACTACCAAGACCCAAGCAGCACATGCGTCCCCATCACCCTCCCCACACGGTCTATCTTCAAACGTTTTGATTTACAGTATATAATGACATCATGGCAATCTTTGGCATTCAATATCAGCTGCTTGTTCCCCCATGGTATCACACCTGCACGGTTATTTTCTGTTGCTGCATGATTAAACAATGGTAGGGAAAATCACTGTTCTATCCACAGTTTCAAAAATGCATGATTTAGTTGTTGTTCTTTCGCAAAGAACCATTTTAGCAAGTTCCTGTGTGTCAGAAAACATTTATCATTGAAGTTTCCACTCATTGAAGTAATTCCTACTTTCAATAAAAGAACTAAACCCAAAGCTCCCGCTCCTCTGCCCTGCAGTGCCCCATGATCTCCCAGTGTGGAGTTCCCTTATGCATATCAATCTGGATTCTTATCATAGACACGAATGTGGCTATCATGACAGTTGCCCGCTCTAAATCTATTTTTACAAGCCTCATTTTTGTTTGCATCTACGACTTCACACCTCAGAACCTTCCATTTCATTTTAGACAACAGAATGAAAACACTGTAAAGCCGTATTTTCACTGCTCCATACATGGTTAAATTTGGCTCTTGGGTCTAACACTTCCTTTTTCTGTTATGTATTTCACATCAAAGCAAGAAAAATTCATACCCTCCCAATGAAATTTTCATGAACTCTGCATTGCCCGGTAATATATATTCAGCAATATTAACTACGGCAGCCGGGTGCATTCAGAAGGTTTCCCTCAGCCCCAGGAAGGAAAAAATGTATTTTTAGACACTCAAAGAACTTCAGTTTTCAGCAAATGGTATGGTCACCTCAGAATATGACTCAGTAACCCAAGCTAGAGGTCATTATCCTAGAGTAGGAGGTACATATCCATCATACATCAATCAACTATGTCACTTGATGCTAATGCAAGGCAATATTTAAATGAGCCCCTCAGAACTCCTATTGCTAAACACCTAAATGGCTGACCTAAAAGATTCCGTCCAAACACATGATTAGCAGTTGCTACGCCGCAAAATTAAGGACCCACCCTTACAAATCTCATTTCCAAAGTTTGTATCACCTGAACTGACACTTCATCAGGAATAACTGAAACTCACAACAAATCGAACAACGCATTACAAGCTCAAAGCTACAAACCAATCAACACAAATTATGGTTTAATAAAAACCTCTTTTCCATCAAGTCATGAAAGAGAAAAAAAGCCATGTCCAGTGAACCCTAGAAAAGAAGCAGGGCTGGTAACAGATGTTCTTGAGTCAAGGAGGCTGTCTTTGGTACTAAAGCAGCCAACCAACTTGGAGACAGTGTCTTCATATGATCTACCTCAGGACTTAGATGTTGGCACTTTCTTTTAAAGGACCTTAGGGCGGAAGTTTTGCTAGTCCTGGAGCATGGAGAACAGAGACATAATCTATGTTTACTGTTCTGTTAGCAGCCAGGAGCCTTTTAGTAAGAAGCTAGTAAGAGCTTCTTGTTGTAGTTCACCTACACATGGTCTGGTACAGACTGTCTGATCTGGAGTAGTTTTAATGGGCAAAGCCACCAGGAAGGAGAAAAAGAACAGAACAAAATCCCCCACTTTACAGACAGGAAGACAAGGTATGAAAAGATCACTCATTATACACAAGATCACAGTTGAAACTTGGGGCAGAGCTCAAAACTACAGACTGCAGAGCCTGGACTAGGATATACATCTACAGCACTGAATCCACAGGATGCTACAATAGGCAAAGAGCCCAAGGAAGGTGAGGCCTTGGTGAAGGTAGCTCCCATTGAAAAGGCATAACTATCATTGAATCAGAGAAATGCATGACACATTGGGCAAGGTATGGCCATCAACAGAAGGACAGACTTGAAACCTAAAAGGGCTTAAGAGGTGATTAAATTAGGGGCAACTCTCCCTCCCGCTATGATGGAGAACCTGAGGAATCCATGGCCACAGGAGGCTGTCAGCTCAGATAGTACAAATGGATAATTTCAGGAGAAATAACAACATTGAAAGTCATGCTGAACAAATGTGAAGGGGAAAATCAGGGCTTGGAAAGAGAAAGAGAGAAACACTTTTCCCATTCTTGTACGGTGTTGTACAATTAGGCATATACACATGTTCTCCTTTCAAGCATGCAGGATGGGCTGTAGCGTGCACTGCTCTGGGAGTGTGTGATGCAGGGAGGGAAAGATGGGCCAAATGGACGTCATCCAGAAAGGGAAATTCTGCCTTCCCTTCATCAAGCACCTAAATGGGAAGGGAGGAAAGGTAGGGAAAGAGCAGGAGGAAAATAAAAACAGCAAAGGAAAGAAGAGAGGAAAGAGATTTCAAAAGACAGAACAAAAAGCTATGATAATAAGAAGGAAAAGACAGAATCCTAAAGGACTTGACTAAAAAGCCACAATATTCTTCACTCAGCAGTGACACTGCACACCACATCTCTGTATTCAAATGACTGAAAGCGAACAGCAGGTCATACAGCAATGCTAGTGTCTACTGGGGGACATTGCCTGCCTCCTTCCCTACCCCAAACATGCATGATCACAGCTCTTCACTGTTCCTTACCTTAGCAGGCAAGGCAGCGACTGGCGTTTGGTGCCACTAAGGAGACCTCCTGTCAGTGAGCACTACAACTCCTGCACCCCAGGGGCTCCAGTCCTTCCAGTAAAGCTGGCAGCACAGTTCCCTCTGCTCCCAACCACCCCACAACTGACAAGGACCATGGCATGAGGGGGGAGACAGCAAGGAAAAAGAATAATGAAGGGTAAGATGGTGATTTCATATGGCAGCACCCGTGGGATTTGTGGGGTGGATACAGATGTGCATCTGGGCAGAAAGCGAGGTAAGGAAAGGTGCAAGAGTTTAAAGCAGCCCAGTTACACATAAGCTAGCTGCTTGCATGGCCAAATGAAACAAGGCAGAATTAAGATCAGCTTATGCCAGTTCTGAATGGGGTCACAGGCTTATACATACAGAAAAAGCAGGGGCTGAGTTAGCCACAGTCCTGTCCTGTGTTGCTTATAAAAAAAGAATCTCAAAAAGCTTCATTCCTTGTGTTTTACAGAAAACCTGGTTTCAAAACATGGAAATGGAACCCACTTAACTCAAGAGATGCAGAAATGCCCTTAAACAGCACAGGAGAAGGGCTGAAGAGGAAGATCATCTTCTGGCAGAAAGCAAAGGGAGAATTAAGCTTTGCCTCATGAAAATTCAATTGCCTCATTCAGACCTTGGGAAGCCTGGTGACTTAACATCACCTGTGTTTACTGAAAGCATCACAGGAGTTGAAAGTTATGGTTTGAAATAGGTCCACATGGGAAAATGCTCCCAATACCTATGAAATCCTTTTGCTATACAGGAATATCATTACAGCTAAAAATAAGCGCAACCTGCTGTATCACCACCTCTTTGCAATTCTGCCTTTTCTCACAGTTTCACCTCTGTTGAGGCCCAACTGCATTTCCATCATGGAAAAAAAAAACCCAGGATCACACAAGAAGAGGCTTGCAAGCATCTGCTACAGCCACCCCTTTCCTTACAGTCACTTCTGTTCGGAGACAGTATATCTCTCTATAGTTCTGCAGCTCTCTTCCTAGCAGGCTTTCATACACATGAAAAGAAATATCTGATCAAATACATTCCTCTATCATGGCTTTGGAAATATTAGCAAGATTTAATTAATATATAATCATATCAGCAGAAAAGAGTTAATTGAAATATTGAATAACTACAACTTTAACAGGATTGGAACATAATGCTTCGGACGTACTAAGCAGATGATTTATCCACCGTGCTATACAAATTTTAGTTAACAGTTGGGCAAAGACTTTAGAGCTATTATTTTTAGCCATAGAAGGGTATTCCCTAGGTTGTGCCAAGGCTTGTGTGCTGAGCAGCATTGTGAAAAATCAGCTTATTGAACGTTTTCTTCTCCTACTAGACGAAAAAGGAGAAAAATGTGTCTGACATTGTTAATTGGGATCTTGTGGTAAATGCATCAGTATGTGCACAGAGACACCAATGAAATATCAGCGCAAATTCACTGACCTTAGCCAATATATAGCTAGGGAAGAAAATGGCTAAATGAATTGGATTTGGTGACATGAAGCATGTATTACATTCCCAGGTGTCATATTAATTGTGCGTAGTACCAGCAGGACAGTTGTAAGGCAGGTACAATAAGCTTACAATTGCTGTTGAGGTTAACTACATAGCAAAGAGAGGTTAGCAATGAAACAGGCTTGTACTACTACTACTACCTTCAGGTTTTGCAGAAGCTCGCTTACAGTGATGGGATTCTGCACACACAGTTTCCTTCTGGCAGCTGTGAGCCAAAATCTCAAATGTCAATAACAAAAATAAACCAAGAAAGTTGGGGAAAAAGTTAACTCTGCCTAAAATTATCCAGATGTGGAAAATCTCCAGTCAACCAAATCAGCAACTTTGCAAAGATGCACTTATGTTGAATCACGAACCAGGCTGGCAGAGGCTGCTGTTCATCACCAGCCTGCAAGTCGAAACTGAACTGATGAATCTCAGAAAAGATCCCAGGGAGTGGGATTCATGCTACAAAATCAGCCACTCTGTACCAACCTTGTGTTTCCTACGGTTTTCCCTAGACAATGCTTTCAACTAAATCCCTCAGGACCTCGCATTAGTCACATAGTTGCATGATGTCTCTCTCCCTTTCTGTGAAATGGGAAGAATAACACTTCCATTCCACTAGGGACATTTGCAGATAATCATCTCAACAGTTGTGATTAGACACGGTGATAATAGGGGCACAAGTACTAGAGAGACCGAGGAAGCCTGAGCTACTCTCTGCAAAAGGAGAGAATTGATCTAAAATGATGAGCATGGCTTGGTATCCAGGCAGAGAATTTCAAGCCCCCAAAAAAGCAAGGATAAAAGACCTCTGCTGCAGAAAGATATCTATGCTTAGTAAAGTCCAGCACTTGTCATGTCTTCCATTCAAGTTTGTCTGGATATCAACATTTACTTTGAAATTACCACTGGTGTGTGCAGGCACACAGAAAGAGAATAGGGAGCTGTGGCTATGCTCATCCCAGATGCCCTTTTCTCTATATCTACTTTCTCTTGAATCATGGGCCCTCAATTAGCATCAGAATGAGTGAAAGTCTTATTAAAATAAGGACTGACTTGAACTTCTAAACAAGTTAAAATCAAACCCAGTATCTTTAGTATTAAGCAAAAAGAGTTTCAGTGGACTCTTACTTATTTGATATTTGCTACTAGAATCATTCTATATTGTGGCAAATATACAAGAGTATCCTGCTACACTCATTAGATGTGCTAAATTCAAGGGGGTTCTGGATCAAAAGATTTGGTTGCAAAGTTGCTGTATTTTATATGCCAACTCAAATCAGCCCTCCATGTTCTTGAAGGGCTTTCAGGAGGTGGGAGTGGGTAGGAGGAATAAAAAAAAAAAAAAGAAATAAAATCACCCAAGTGTGTACAAAGTCCTGAAATGATAAAGCAGAGCCACAGGATATCAGGATTGTTCCACATTACTGAAGCTTCATCTATCCTCTTCCGCCCTGAACAGACAGGCTAAAGCAAGCAAAAGACCAGACACATCCTTGCAGCTTTTCCCAGTATGTTTACAAAAACACAGCATGACAAGGCTTTTGTCAGGGCAATCTCTGCAATGTCCAAATGCCAGCTTGTGACATGATGCTCTGCTTCCCCAGTGTGCTTTTTGTGTCACTGGGGATCCTGACTCCAAAACCCTCACTAAATAACACTGGTAGGGCTGCAAGATGGTGCCCTCAAATCAGTGCTACGGCCCACTGCTCAGAAGAGACTACCTGCATGTAAGGAAGGAAGACAGCGCCTCATCTGGAGGATAACTCCATTTTAAACATTAGACAGTTAAGAAAAGAAAAAACAGCAGAGACCCTTGTGTAGATTAAGATGGCAAAAAGATGTAGCAGAAGACAGGAGTTCACAAAGCCCCAGAAGAGGTGCAGACAAGGGAGCAAGAGAAAATTTAGAGCTAATGTGGAACCCAGCTCTTCCAGTTGGAAACACTGGGGAAAGCAGAAAACAGCACCAGAATACAGAAGGTCCCATAAAGCTGATCCTTTTCTCCAGTAGAAAACATTGTAACAGCATGAGAAGAGTTGCATCATTAAATACTACATAATAAATTAATAACTACTTATGCTTTACCTAATTACAAACCTCTGTTCCATAATGTATCCTCTTACTATTTATTAATAGATGGTTAGACTTTAATGGAAGTGAATGGTCAGTGCCTCCCTTGGGTTTTTGGTTAAAGGCTGTTTTCATTTTATCTATTTATAAATAAACCATCAAATCAGCTACTGGGAGATGAAAATCTCTGTTACGGACCCAAGTTTCCCTAACTGATCCCATGTGCTGTCACTGGCAACAGGAACAGAGAGAGAGAGGATCAGACTTCAGTTTTTAGTAATAAAGCTTAGGACTAAACCCATTCATATCACAACTGCAAGCAACACTGGAGCTTCTGCCAGCACTCTTGTATTAGCCAGGTCTCCCTACCTCTGCCATGCCAGCATTAGATTAATTACTTCCAGTAATACTTTGTGCCACTGATGATGATTTCCAGAAAACAAACTGAAACGTTCTTTTTCCCCAAGCAAAATACAGCATATTTAGGAGAAAAGGAACAACAACAAATCCCAAGATGAATACTACAAAATATTCAGAAAATAGATGCATTCAGATCATCACAAAAAAGCATGAACCTCACTTTCTTCCCCTCAAATTCTGGAGGTCCATTAAGCCTAAGCCTAGCACAGTATCTATATTTGGCATGTTAACATGGCAAAGCCTTCGAGGAGCAGGCAGGGTAGGGATTTGGGGAGGTGAGACAGCCAACATTCCTGCTTCCTTGATTGAGATCCCAAGAAGCTGCTGTGCTCCAAGCTTTTGTTGTCCCCTTTTTTGTTCTCTGATCACTCCTGCAAGGAAGGTCCTAGGAATGAAGTCTTGCAGCACCTGAAAGTAGCAGTTGCACTGCGCATTAAGATGCCTTTAAGACATTTCTCCTCAAATTACAGAGTTTCTTCTAGTACTCTACACACAAATCACACAGAAGTTGTTGGGGAAGCTGGCTTAAGATACTGAGCACAGACGTAGGCTGGGAACAGAAGCTACAGACGCTGCTCAGCCTAGTCTGAAAGATACTTCACCTTGCACTTCAGCACAGCTCAATGGCACTGGCCACATCAGAGAGCTACAGCACTGCAGCAGGGTCTGTGAACAGGTCCTGGCTTTAGGACACTGAACACCAGGGTCCTCTAAACCCTCGAGATTCATATTAGTAAAGATGCCAACCCATCAAGTGACTCGGCACAGTGTCTGCCCTGTCCTCATCTCCCCCTGTCCTGAGGAGAGGAACTTCCCTGGCCTCTGCTCTCCTGACAATAGCACCACAAAGGAGAAAAGCCCCCAGGAGTGAAATGGCACCGATTCCAAGGACATGATTAAATATTTAAATGGACAAAATTACATTCCACTGGTGACATTCAGCACTGTGCCTACTCTCCCCTTCCCTCCCTGGCAGCCCCCGGCAGCTCTTCCCCCTGTGGACATGTGCCAGGCAGGGATCTGTTCCTTTCACTCTGCTCCCTGCTAAATGTTTTTTATTCTCAACCACCTGCCCCAGGCCCTCTCATCAATTATTAATCAAGTGATCCATGAATATGCAAATCAACCCACGCACTCATTTTATTAAATTAAATAAAAAAGAAGAAGAGAGACATGGCATGTACAGCAGCAGAATAGATGATGGGGTGGACTGCTCCAGGGAAGCGGGGATAGGTGCTAACAGAAAGGAGAAGTAGGATGGGAGCGAACTTGCACTATATACAGCTAGCAAAAGGATTGCTTATAGAGCCATTCACATAGGTTTAGATTATGTTCTGCAGGAACACAGGGGTTGAAAGGTGAGTGCATGCACATATAAGGGGGCTTTGTCCTACAGTGGATGTACAAGTGGAGACCCCCGTTCGTTTCTAATAATCCCTGTCAACAGGGGCACTGTGGAGCAGGGCAGGCATTTATGAGACTGGGGAGGTCCAGCTGGACATGCACAAGGCATTTCCATCTGGCTCACAGCATCCATCTCAGCACAAATGCAGCTGTGCTGCACCTGTGTGAACAGATAAGGGTAAGTCAAGGACACTGCTTCTATACGGTACTCCATGGGTAGGAACCACTGCTGCCACCTGCCTGGTTCACATCGAAGAGGAATGAGGGATTCCTTGGAAATCAAGTCTTCTCTCAACTGCTAACTTGCTGGCCCATTCTGTGCTAGACGCTGAAATTAATACCACTCCATCAAGTTTTCTACTTGTGTAGCATAGTGCCTCACCTCTGCCGCTCCTCACACACTCTATGCTTCTATACACTAGCTGATTTTTCTGCATCTCCTTAAGACAACACATTTCCATGGTGGAAAGGGTAAAAGCTATGACACTACCGTGTAATTTCCATCAAGTACAAGGTTGTCCAAGTGCTGATGCCAGATCCAAACAGGTAAAACTCAAATCAGACTCTTCTCTTTCAAGACAGGGGCTGGATGCTGCCACCCCAATGCAAAGACTCCTTTGCTTACAGGTTTTTCAGGAAAAGTCTCTCAAAGGGAGGGAAAGATAACCATCAGATCTGCTTTCCCAGTCGCTGGTGATGTGGCAAGCAGAGCTGAATAGCTCTGGGACAACACTGCTTCCCAGTTCCTAACACTTGCACACAAGCATCCCTCCTTGTAGTTGTTTCACCCCACACAAACATCATACTCCCTTTTCATCTAAATAGCTTAACTTTCTCCCATTCTGCCAGCTTCATTAAGCTCTCTGTTACTGACTGACTAATGTCAGGTATTGACCTTCATAAAGATTTGGGAGAGTTCAGTGCTGGAAGGCAGAAGGGGATCCTTCTTAAGCTGCAAAAACCTTGAACTTGGGCAATGGCAGCACATAGGCTTTCTCCCTCGACAGAAAGAGGCTGTTACAAGTCTGAGATCAGTTGATTATTCGTACTTGTCCTAAGCCTTCCTCCTAGATGCTGATGTTGGGGGGACATGCCTCTCCTGGTTCAGGAAATCATCAGAAAGCCCTGATGACACAGGAAATACCATTATTTTAAGGCAGCCAGCTATTGACTCCTGAGCCATGGTCTCATGCTGAGACCATCACACCAAGCTCCTCTGCAAAGGCTGTGCCACATGCTGGAATATGGGCCAGACCATGGCTGCAGAAGAAGACATACAGATCCTGGAGCTGGCAGCTGACCCAGCCTTGGGGTCTACTACAGCAGGGCTTCAAAGATGCTGCGGTCATTGGGTCAGGAAGCTTCCATGAAGCTCCATCTCCCCACAGGGCTGTGATGCTTGGGAGATGAGTTTTCTACTTCTTGATCATACTATTATCTTGAGATGTGACTTGCAAAGTCAGGAGACTCTTACCTCCAGTACAGCCTGCAGCCACACACACATTATGCCACTGCTGAACAGAGGCCAGAGGGAAACAGAATGCACCAGCAGCTGCAGATTATGTGCTCACATGAATCCTTGACTACTGCCGTGCTTATGGGGTACCAGAGGTGGATGGGAGGTTCATCCACTGATTCAAAACTGAATATTCAAGACTCCATATTGAGGAGCAATTCTGGTTATACCCTCCTTCTCCATAAAGCAGATAACAATCCTGCTGGCAAAAAATCAGGGCTTAGAAAGGTCTATGGACAAGGCTGAACTGTACTCATTTCTCAGTTATACTTGTACTACACAGATGA
Source organism: Forpus xanthops (assembly GCA_032466535.1). Lineage (NCBI taxonomy): Eukaryota > Metazoa > Chordata > Aves > Psittaciformes > Psittacidae > Forpus > Forpus xanthops. Next base: position 85,925 of record JASSUY010035913.1, read on the forward strand.
GAAGAGATGCCACCAAAGTCACAATATCAAAATTGGTGCAAAAGGTGTACCCCTATCACAGAGGTAGGGATCAGAGCTGCTCTACAGCTACTGGCTGGTGTTTGTCTCCTCAGGTTTTAGACATATCCCTCAAGATCTATCCTGTATGCCAGGTTCTGGGGTACAATACCTATGGATGACACCAGTATTTCATAGTGCCTACACCTGAATGCAAATGCAGAGGGACCGAGGTGGCAGGACTAAGTTCAAACGTATCATACACTCTCTGCAACTGCCCACAAAAGCACTTGGTCCTGAGATGCCAACATGCTAAGTGCAAACAATACCCTATGCTAGAGACATGTGCCCAGCACGCACCCATGGCGCTCAGCACCAAAGGGTCTCTTACACAGCTCATCTCCTTTATTCCTTCAGGGTACCTCACACCCCACCTCCATGTGTCCCTCTGAGGCATTAAGAAGCAGGAGCATTCTTGCACCCTGACCTTCTGATTGGGAGGGAAAAGGAGAAAAAAGAAGGCAAACTAAACTCATTCCTCTAATGTCACCAGCTAAATGTTAATTTGGAATGAGATATTTTTGTTGTTTCCTAAATTGCTCTTAACTGTGTGCCAGCACACAGGTAAATTATTCTTGGCTGAGAAAAAGGCCTGCCGCTCTTCACAGAGATTAACATAGAGGATGGTGAATGGAGCAGCAAACAAGAAAACCATGCTCCTTTTACAAATCATTCAATAGATTTTGACTTCTTTTCTACATATTCTTCAGCTGTAAATGAGTTTCCACTGCTCTCTCTGGCTGAAGGCCTTGCTTGCTATTGTTACTCCCCATTTTCTTTTTAAACAAGGTGGGGGGAGGAAGGAAAGAAAAAGTAATTTGCTGCCATGGTGACTCCAAATGAAATGAAACTGCTGTTGTTCCCCCTCGTGCCTTATCAAAAGCTTCCCCCAACTGATGTCCCAAAGGACTCTGCTCATATAGCACAGGGATGCCTACATTGGTGTCTTCCTGGACCAAAGGCAGCCTGGCTCCTCAAATGACGGGCTTTTTGCACTGTAGGAAAGGATTAAACATGCTTTGCATGATTCACTGACAAGAAGTGCTTGAAGCAGCCTACAAGAAGGTCCAATCAGCCCCTCCAAAACTTTCAGTGTTGAAGTAGTGCCAGAAATGTAACCAGGGAGATGAGACTGTACATTGTTACACTTCCGTCCATCTGCAGTTAATACTGTCACCAAAGGTCAGAGAATGTGTTTGTGATCCGGATGCTCCCACATTTTTCTCCTGTGAAGCAAACCCAAGAAACAGCTCTGACTACAGCTAATACCTAAGACTACAAACCCTGCTTCTTTCCCCAGACAGAAACATCACAAGGTACCAGTGTCCATCTCTCACATGGGGTAACTATTTCCACAAACCCATTCCATATATCCTTCTCACTGAACAAGCTTCTTCCAGAAGTCTGCATCCTAGGTCTGGGTTTCAGCACAGAGTAGGAGTACCAGTTCACTCCTAATCAGGTTGTTCCCTTTCTATCTAACAAGAGTACTGCATTGTCCCCAAGTCTTTCCCTTACATAAAAACCATGGGAAGGACTATTAGAAAGAAGGGAAAAAGTTTTAGCCCTTAATTGCATCAATCTTAATCTCTTTTCAGAAAGAAATAAGGAAAGTTTATTGCTCCTCTACTCCCATAAAGCATCTTTCTCCCTTTTCTACTTGAATATTTTACTCAAGTACTCAGTATACATTCTCCATGCTCCCTTTTTTCCCAGTCTCCTGAGTATTTCAATGTTATTGTGGCAGGAGAAGTCTGAAGTGTAATACTGTACAAACAGAGCACTTATGCACCAGTATGCATCAGAATGGCTTCCCTTTAGCTCAGAAATTGCTAGTGAGATCTTGTGCAGGAACAGAATTCACACTGGGCATTTAGAACATTATTCCCCATGCTTTAAGGAGTGGAAACATGGTTCTCTTGTGGAATTAACACAACCTGTCATGTTCTCTTAAATATAAAAAGGCTCCACCTGCAGTGGGGGATAGTCTACTGATACAATTAATCATCATGTGATAGATGTAAATATCTGTTTGATTCATGGATCTTGAGTGAATATGAAGAATGTGAGAATTATGTCTGCCTTCTTGCATTGAAAGTTTAATTTACTGCCTCTATAGAGAAATAGCACTTATTTCTCTCTCTCTTTCCAAGATTCTTGCAGCTTGCTACGGAAAAGATGCGCACAGTCCCTTATGGGGACTGATACAGTCAGTAGTGTCCTGAAAGCATAGATGCCACCTTGAAAACACATTGGAAGAGCCTAATCCTTAGAAAGCACAGCAAGAACTGCTGAAAACAAACACTGCTTTCAAGTGCAGGGATCAAAATGAGGGTCATCAATAACAACCAGCATGGAAATCCCAGCCTCTCCCCAGCCTTTAGTTGTTGGCTGGGTTTAGTTTCCCTTTATATGAAGTATCAGTGACGCACTGTATAACAAAGGACTGCATTTTAGAATAATTAATCCTGTTGCTTGGACATATAAATTCCCAACAACTGAAAAGAAGGCATTTGTGATTGATGCATGCTCAAATTAGAGAAGGTATCTCAGCACAAAGTATGACTGGGAAACCCTTATGGTCCATGACGAGGTGTCCCTGCCCATGGTAGGGGGGTGGAACTGGATAATCTTAATGTCTTTTTCAACCCAATTCATTCTATAATTCTGTGTGTAGACACCTCATTATTGCACTGTAGCAACCCACATTTCTCCCACAAGCAAGCTAAAAAAGGTGGAAGGAATTAATTCAGGAAAACTTGTCACAGATAATTCATTTTAAAATTCAGTTAACAGGATGGGAAAAGAGGCTCAATAAGACCATTACCATCTGAAGCACACAAGACAGATAAGGGAATTCCCTGCCAGAAGGATCTCTGTACTAGATGGAAATGATCTGTTGGAATGGGTCCTGAGAACATGCTCTTAAACAAGGAGCAGAGCTTATGGTTTTCTGTGATACCCATCCTTCATTTCATACCAGTGCACCAGGGATCTTGGCTGGAATCTCAGCATGCCTCTGGAATAGATTCCAGAGGCAATAACCCTTCAAAGTAACCAACAACAAAACCTAGGTACCAGATATACTCACACATCCCTTTCCCATCTTTACTTTCTAGGACACGGAGAACCTGAATTGGACTTCCATGTGCATGGAATGGGTGGTATGTAAAAACCTTTCCAAGAAACGATCTGGTTTAGGCTCAACTTTCTGAAAGATTTTTTTTTTCCCCTTTTTATTTTCACTTCTTCCAATCCTGAAAGTAATTAACTTTCAATGGCAGTTAATTATAAGCAAAGAGAAATCAGAGCCTGCGTGGCTGTCTGTTTGGTGCAAGCTTGGCAAAGTGGCTTTTAATTGGTAACCCTGTTTGCCGTGTGCATTTCAATCTATTTTGCACTGTATTTATCGTTCCAGATTCATATTATACCCATGACCTTTCATCTAATGACAGAAGCTCATGCAGAGAAAAAAATTATTATTTTAACAAACAGACATTAGAGCTATGAAAGAGAGAGAGGAAAAAACAGGCAAGAGGAGAAAGCAGGAACGGCGTGAGACGAGAGTAAAGCGCATCCTAAATACTAGACGCTCTTTCCCCTACTTTTCATCTAACCCGCAGCTATTGCTACAGCATTTCTTGACCGATGATAGATACTAATGAATAGCAGCTACTGAAGGCCTCACAAAACCAAACTTCCTATTCACCCACTAGGAAGAGACACTCAGAGGTGCATCCTGAACACAACTCTTTTGTGCAGCCAGTGGCATGTTAGGAGTAGTGGGCCCAGTCTTTTGTGACGATGCAGTTTGCCATGACTGCAGGTCAGTGTTTAGTACATGCTCTGAGGCAAGCACATGTTCGAATTTAGAAACATGAAGCTGAGAATCATTGCAGACAACGCACAACTTGAACTGCAGGTCATGAGCTGGGAAAAAGGATCCTAATTCTATGTATATAATGGTGTCATTCCAAATACATTACAAGTTCACCTTACTGTGCTTCAACTGAGTGAAAGACCTAAAAATACCTCCAAAAAGTGCTATTTATTGCTCGCTCATTGGCCAAATCATCATCCCTAGGCTGAACCCTCAGCCACACTCCCTGTCACTGTCTCTGTTTTCTTAGCAAGACCTTACCACAATGTGTAGCTACCAAGAAAATCTGTGGCCTCAAGCAGCAGTGAAATGGCTTGGAGACCTCAGGCCCCTGTGATGGTGGAACATCCCTAATGCAACACAGGAGGAATGTTTCTTTCAGTGCTGGGGTGGTTGGTGGGCTGCATGTGATCCAATCTGAACTGGCACTTCTCGCTGTTAAAAGAGTGGTTCTTGCCAACAAGCCCACCTGGCTTCTGCAAGAAAAAGCTTAGCAGGCACTAGCTGTTTGGCAACAGACAAATCGCAGTAGATTATATGATACACTGAGCACCAACTGCCTAATCTACGCTTACCAGCAGCAGGGATGGACCAGCAGTAAAGGGTCAGGGATATCCAGCAGCTCTTCCCAGAAATACTCATCATATCTGGAATAGGTAAAAGCACATCCTTACCTCCACCCCTTTAACTATATTATTCGGCATACATCCCAGTGCCTCCATAGGGAGAACTTTCAGGGATAATTTATCCAGCAGAGCAGCGTTTTGCTTGCTACCTAACACCATGCTATTTCTGCTCAAGACTCTATCATGAACTTTCAGAAAGATTACTTTTTCTTTGTGAGCCCCTCTGCTGAAATTCATTTTTCTGCTTGTGAAGTCATTCCTCTATAGGTTCACATTAATTCTATAGAAAAGAGCACATAAAGCAGAACGGAAGGATACCAGAGCTACATTTGAATGCTAGTGCTATCTGTAAGTCCAAAAAGGAATTACAGATAGTGTAAAACAAAAGGGAGTAAAATTGTCTGTAATAAGAATATAACCAAAGGTATTACAGGAGCCATTTGTTGATCCTCATGGTCAGGAAATAATTGCCTTGAGCCTTGGAATAGGACTCGGACTTTGCAGAACTCAATGATTCTAAGGTACCCAAAATTCACTGGAACTCACACTCCAACTCAGGCCTTGCATAATACCTGTTTAGAAAATTTCAAAGGTACAAAACAGACCAGAGCACCAATGCAAAAGTTTCACGAGCTCTTTAAAGGCACAGCAAGCTATCACATCTTGTGTATTTTTTGGAATCCATCTTCATATCAGATGCCAACATATAGACACATAAAGTGACTTGTCAGCCTCTGGACAGTCATCTATAGAAGCCCCCAAACAAAACTCTCCCCTGAAAGGCTGACTGGGAACTGTTTTATAGGGGAGATTTCCAAAAGCACAAATAGCTCTTAGGCACTGCATTTGCACCAACTTGCAATCCCTAAAATCCTAAGCAGGTAATTTAGAAGCCAAAGAGAAAAAAAGATATTTGCAGAGCAATCACTTATAACTCTACATCCACTCCCAGTGCCTCTTTGTGATTCATTAACAAAGGAAACTCACAAACTAACAGCTGTGGTCAAGAAACATTGCAGCAAAGTCCATCTGAGCACCAGCACTAAATATGCCATCAGATGTCACTGTGCAGATTTGGAAGCCCTTGCATTGCTAGGTTGACATCCATCTGGCCACTTTAGCACTGTTGTAGCAGCACAGAGGTGCAGTTTTTATAGCCTTGTTCTGCCATGTACAGGTGATAGATCAGGCTGAGGTGTGGATTTACTCAGCTGCGTCATGGCTGCCCAGTATCTTGTCAAGACAGTGTTGCATCAGCTTATCGAGAGCTTACCCTCTGTTTCCTGTGCAAACACACGGGAAGAATAGAAAAAAAAGTTAGCAAGAGATGAAGGGGTATATGATTATAGACTATAAACTGATCAGATGGGTAAGCACCAGGGTGCAAAAAGAGCTCTTTAAAATAAGAGATCACGTTGACAAAAAACATATAGATGTTAACTGGCCACGAATACACTTAGACTGGGAATTAAAAAGAGGCTTTTAAGCCTTCAGGTAAATGAGATTAGACAGGGACTTCCAGCTTCTGTATTAGGGGAAGCCACTCCAATACTGCTGCATATTTATGAAGGGAATACTACACAAGAATAAGAGCCAGACTGGATAATCCCAAGGTTTCCACATGACCTACGTTGCATGAAAAAACATCCCACAACATTTTGCTATATGGTAAAGTCATCCTACACCAGCTGCCTGAGAGGCTTTTCCCTTGATCAGTGGACAATGTTCAAGTACTAACAAACCACAGTACCCTGAATATCAGAGCAACCAAAACTGTCTTTTAAAGTCTGTTCAATAGGTCCAGAATTAACACATTTCTAAATGCAGAGAGTATATTTTCAAAAGTAGCTTTCAAAAACAAGTTCCATTTTTAAAAAAGAACTCAAATCCCTAAGTCCTTTGATTTTCAGGAAGACAAGCTCCTGAGCAGCTGAACTGCTTTTACAGGGTTTTGTCCCTAGTCTTTAATGTCATTTTAGACACTTTGATTTACTCTCCCTTTGCTGTCACATAACAGAGTTTTGTCCTAAACCATATTGAAAACAGTGCCTCTAACCTTTTGATTCTAATGAAGTTTGAAATACTAGGATAGATGACAAACTTTGCTCGGTTGTGTTTACTCCTTTCTCTATGCATGAGCATCATGGATCATGAGGGAAATGCAGAAAGATGCATTTAAAAAAGAAAGGTTTGCTGTTGACTTCATCACCAGACCAAACCCAGACTATGAAATGCACACTTCATGAGAGACACAAAACCACAACTTGTTTTTATACAGGATCTGGGTAACCCAAGTGCCCACCTGCTCTCTTCAATACTAAACCAAGTGCCTACCCAAGAGACAGGGTTTACTTTATTTTAATAACGTTTTTGAGAATTTATTACAAAGCCATAATCATGTTGTCAGACCACACATGGATCAGACATCTTCCTATTGCCACCATGCCAGGTAGCAAATCTTTCCTGCTAAGTTAGGGATTGGAATATCTGACCAGAAACTAGATGCCTCTGTTGATGTAAGTGAAATTGCTGATGAGAGACAAAGTCTCCAGTAGAGTAGCTGAGTATGAAAAGTAATCTCTTATTCTACAACCTTTATTTACTTATTTAATCTGAGTACATCACAAGTATTTTAGACATATTCCACCTGTACATTTTATCACAGGCAATGAGGCAATTTTTTAGGTTTACCTGTAAAATGAAGATTTTTACTCAAAAAATAGCAAGTAATTCTGAAAGTGCCCTACGCTGGTTATTTTACTCTGAACAAGGCTCAAGATACAGGACAGAGGTTTCTTCTAAAGAAACAGCCTGCTTACCCCTCTCAGACCACATATGCCAGCATCAGCTAAGATACATGTGCCCTGGCTTCCATCACCCATTAGAGGTAAATAGGCTGATCTGAGAGTGATGCATGTTTGCAGTCCAGTCCAGACAGCATTATAGTGTTGCCTTTTTTGCTATGACTTACCAGACCTTCAGCAGAACTCAGCTGTCACAGTAAAGGACAGAACAGCTGCCATATGGAATATACTAAGCTACTGATGAACACAAGAACTCCTCTGGAAACCAAACAACTCTGCTAATTTCCTTTCTCATATGAACATACCATCTTCCTTTCCACCCAACAACAGTTTCTTAGTGTTTCATAACCTATACATTCCACCACAACTACAACAATATATAACGTGTCAGAATCTTATTAATGCTAACACTCTTCCTCCAGTAAATATCCCCTCCTTCAACTCCAGAACACACATTGCCTTCTGCCTTCTCTGGTAGTCATGAAATCAGTAGGCGATGCAATTTGGATTGCAAGATGATCCAATACTTGGGCATAACTTGGTGGCTGCTAATTAGTTACAGTGAGATACTGGCATTCACAACTACTTTCAACAGCATCAAGATGCTTAACAGTGGCTAGAACTCAGAACAAGCTGTACATCTCTAGTCACCTCTTTTCCCCCTCCCCAACCTTATCACAGGCATGCACATGGCAACGGCATTTGTTGCCAATCCAAGTTACATACGGATATCATTGAAATTCAAATTCAATAACTTACCATTACTTTCAAGACAATCGGGAGAGGATTAGAAAGTACTAAGACTTACCTATGAAGGAAAAATAAAGAAGCAAAATTAGGGAATGAACAAAGGCAAGAACAGAATGTCTTCAACAACTTCAGTTCAAAAACATGACAGAAGTCTTGACAGAATACCAAGAAAAGAAAATCCAGTTCCTTGCAGTGACAACCATCTGAATCAGAAAGGGCCAGCTTACCAGGTGAAACTAAGAACAAGGGTTATTTTAATCACACTTAAATGTAGGCTCAAAACAAAAGTATAATTTTCTGCCCCAAGAAACTTACATTCTCAGTTAAGATGATCACGTCAGAAGATGATCACCTGGGGAGCAGGGAAATAATATCACTCTCATATTTGGCTATGAGAGCATCAGACAAATCTTAAGGATTATGTGGAATGCTTATGTTAGCTGTCATAAGGGAGCAATTAAAAAATAAATACAATAAATTAGCTCTGAATTGGCTCTAAAATGTGAAGGGGGCTTATTTCCCAGGGTTATTTTAGATGCAGAAAAAAATAGTAGGAGTTTTGCAAGTTCCTTTTCTTCATCACTGTTAACCACGCAGTTCTTTGTGGCACACAGAACTGCTGTTATAGGCCAGGGATCCACAGCATTAGGTAAATATATGAACAGAAACCCAGAAACTGCTTTGTTCAAAGGAGCTTCAAGATGTTTCCATTAGGTTTTTCATGAGTTTTCAGGAGAAAATGGTAAGAACCTGATGTGACACTATAGGCATCACCAAATGCAGCTGAAAATTCCATACTCATTGGGGTTCCCACTCAGGCCTTCTCCTGTCCTGCAACTGCAACCCATCACCTTTCAATTTTTATGCAGTGAATTAGACTCCCTCCCCTTCCTCCTACCTTCAGACAATTGAGCCTCTATGTGCCACAAAGGGTTGTGCTGAGCATGAGTATCAGCTGCTCTTCAGAAAGCCTACAAACAGCAACACTGCTCTATAAGGATGAATATTTTGCTCATTATCATTGCTTCACTGATATTTCTGGGCAGAATATGCAAAATAAAAAACTGATATCACACAGTACAATGAAGTACTCCTGGAATAAATTTATTTATTTTGCTTCCAAAATCCACTGATGTCTATAGCCCCGAGCAGAAAAGAGCAACAGATTACAGTGAAGAGATTATTCAGAAAGGGAACATCAATTTTGTGGGATATAGACCCACATCAGCAAGCTTTGGTCTCTGCTTATGTGTAACTCTCACTCAGATTAGAGACATCACAGCAGGCTTGTCAACATGAGGACTTCTGGCTACACAAGACTCCATTCATTTGCACTGCAAGACATTACACCAGCTCAGCTGTTTTGCCTATTCGCAGTTCAATTTATGCAGATGTGAACACCACTAGTGGGAACAGTGTAGCTGTTCCCAGACAATATTCACCTAGGATTCTTACAGCCTTTATTGTTTCACCATTAGTCATCAACAACCTCATTTTACAGCATGCCCTCCATGCAGCCAGCACCTCCCACCTCAACAGAATGTAACTCATTGAACAGAAGGAAAAAACAAGTGTCTCAGAAGGAGCAAGATCAGGTGGCTCGTTTCAAAAAGACAGGCTTAGGATAAGGGTTTTTTTCCAGAAAATTTTATGCAAGGTTGAAGAAAATTATATGCAAAGAGAGAAAAGATGAAGATTATTATTCATAGAGATGTAAAAGGAGGCAATACTAAAATATTTGTGAACATCCTGAGCCCAGTCATATCTCAGTGTACACATTCTCTTCAGAAATGGCACTGCAGATCTTCTGAACAGTTCTTAGTGCTCAATGCACCCAGAGTCATTGAATACTAATCAATAAATATTCATAGACAACTAATGAACAAGCTAAATAATGAAACTTCTTGTAGTGAGCTTAGACTTACTGATACAGGCACCGGTGTAACGTCACATGGCATCAATGATCCATCAAATAGCATAGGAAATTAGGAGTAGATACTCAGAAAAAGACATTCTCAAAGAAACCAGAGGCTAGAATTCAGTCACACAAACTACTCAGAATAATGAACAAATCAGTATAAAAATCATTCTGCTCCCAGATAACTTATGGGGCTGAAGGGTGAATATACATTTTGATAATGCGCTGCTGCCTGTGGACAGCTCACTCTTCTAGACAGAGTGGACTGACAGTAACTGGGAGTAGCTGGTATTAAAAAAGAGGGAGAATGATGAGCAGTGGAGAATAAGATATGACTGGTAAACCACACGATCCCCCCCCTTTGTAGGAAAAGGAAAAGAGGGCAACAAAACCTTCTTCTGCTTACACTGCTTGAGACCCTACCTGCTTCTGTCAGGTTTCAGCAGATTTGCCCCCCATTGTGCAAAACCTTAGAGCACAAGTAAGAAGAGCAACACCAGATATAACGAGCAAGCCCAAAGCACAACCTTCACGACATTCTTCTCCTGATCACCAAAAGACACCAAAACCTCTTCCCCCCTTCTTGTTGCTGCTAAACTCTTCTGCTTTTCAGATAGCTCTACCTGTCAGTCACTCAAGACACTTGGTGTAGTTTCTGTCTTAAAGCAGCTCAACAATAGGGAAATTGAAGAGGAGCTTAGCCAGCTCTGCAAGGGAGATTACTTAAAAGGTTAATTACTGAATGAAATAGGAATAGGAAATGGAGGGAGCAATGAGAAAGGGGACAGAGGAGGAAGGAAAGGAGCAAATGACTTTCAGCTGCTAAATCTGGCTGTCTAAATCCCTCAAGTCCTTTGCAATTTAGGCTGAACAAGGAAGGGACAGGAGGGGGATGGGCCATGTTGTTCAATTGCATGTTTGATAAAACCTCAGTCATGTTCCTCTCCTAATCCTGTGTCATTAGGAGTAAAATGGTACATTGGGAGCCCATTTAGATATGAACGCCTGCAACCTCATCATCCGACCTGCTGACTTCTTTCTTCCTTCTGCTCTCTCTTTTTGTTGCTGGAGCCAATTATATTTAGAGATGTGATATTTTTTTTTGGCTAGGCACTTGGCCTCCAGCACCAGGGGTCCCAAAATGGCCTAGTTGGAGGCCTTTCTGGCTATTATTACGATTTTTTTGGTGTAAAGGTCATTATTACTATAATAAATGGGAATGAATCTGTCTATTCAGACCTTTTTAGAAAGAAAAACAAAACTCAAAAACAAAACAAAGACATTTTCTATGGTGCCTCCAATTCTCATTCTCACTGGAGCAGGAGGAGTCTGGCTGCTGACTTCAATGGGAAGGGAGGATTTGAACCCAACTGGAGAATTTTACAATACTAAAACAAAAGCTTCAGAAAGTAGTCAAGTATGTTCAAATGTAAAACTGGTAGCTTTTTGCTTATGAAACAAAACTAAAAGGAGCAACTGTCTGTACAATCCTCCCATCATCCTTAGCCTTATATCAAACCGAGGCCTGGCCAAGAGCAGAATTCATGCATGACAGAAAACCTTGGGTCAAGAGCATGCAATGTCAAATGGAAAAGCAGACCAGAGAGTGCAACAGCACTGCCACTTTTTTCACATTCTCAGTACTCCTGAGTACCCCAAATCTGTGCCTGTGTCAGTAGTTCATCAGAGATGGCTGCGTTCCAATGACATGAAACAATCCATACATCGTTTATATCGCTTGTGTGCTTTCTCTGTTAAAAGATCAATACCAGAATCTCTTCCCATTATACTATAATGCACAATGTGTGCAGTCACTATCTTAAAGTTCCTTGCCAGTACATGACAATAAGCCCTGATTTTGTCCTCTAGACACTGTTGTATAAGGGCATTATGAGAGTTCAAGGGCAATCAAGTTAGTATTTCACTTAGAGATGAAAAGTGATGCAGGTCAATAAACTCTTTTTCAGCTCTTCCCCAGCACTAGCTTTGCAGCCTGGTTTTGATACCATTGGGGGAAAAAATAATAAACAGAGCATGTTTGGAGCCTCCACAACTTTCTAGAGATGCATAATGTTTTACAGCCTCCTGCAAATGAAAAATGTACCTTACTGCTTATTAAAACTTAGGCAAATCATGAGGTGAAGGAGATAATGAATAACCTTGAGGGAGAGACACCTGGCAAGAGTATGCCCCGAAGCATCATGGGCAAAAGAATCTTGACTTTGGGAATTTCACTTGTTGGATTTATTGCCAATTAACATAAACTTTTATTTACTGATTCAGGCATTGGAAAGCAGAGATGACAAACAATTAAACAAACACTTAAGTAAACCTTTTTTCTTCCCAGTTCCCCAGACTCCAATACAACCCAACACATCTTCCTCCACAAATGTCAGCAAGTCTCTCCTTCCCTTGTCTTGGACACACTCCCTGTAAGCCCCTGGGGTGAGGCAACAGCTCAGGAGACTGGGCTGGTACCTAATGTTTTCTTGCTGATGCTTATTATTTCTTACCATTTTCTCTTTTCCTTCCTTTTTGCTTGCTTCCTCTTTTCTAGCCCAGGTCCTCCACAGGCTGTGGTCTCTTTGGGTATCCCTGCTCAAGTGTGGGTCATACACAGGCTGCAGCATTTCCTCTGCCAAAGCACAATGCGCCTCCCTCCAAGAACCATCTTCAGCTTTAGTCCTATCCCAGACTGTCCCCTTCCATGTGCTGTCTCCAATATCTGCTTGTATTCCCTCTCATTTATCCTCACATCTCCTCCCATGCCTACTTTGTTTTACAGTCTTATCTTTCCACATGTCCCCCACAGAGAAACGGGAACAGCTCCGACTGGCTGCCTTCCACACCTCCATCAAGGATTACACTGGAGTTGGCAGGAAGCTTGCCCTCCAGCTACCCAGGCTGTTGCAGTCTACCTGCACAGCATTATCCACCTTTATGATAGTCACTACAGCGCTTTGCATCAGTAAAAAATGCCATTTTAGGAGAGCAAACCCAAAGAGCATGCTGCACTAGGAGCGACCAGATTTTTTCCACACCACCTTCCAACCGAGGTTTACCTCTCACTGCTGCCATTTCATGCTAAAGCAGTAGAATGACCTTTTCACAGATTTGGGTGATACTCAATCTTCCTCCTTATTTATCTTTCCTCCTTACCAAATACTCAGGCTCCGAGTAAAGTAGTAAATGGCCATATCCTCCAACAACACTTCCCTAAATAAAAGTCCGCCTCCCCAAACTTAAGCTCTTCTAATTGCATTGTCCGTGAGAGATTGCTTATCAAACCCCGTGCTATTCAGATCCACCCTGACGTCCACTGCTTCAGAAACACATTCCTTCCTAATAATATAGCTGGCTACATTGTCTTATTTGACGCTAAAAACTTGAGATGACTGATGGTAGTTAAAATTCTGAATAGACAAAAATTATAGAGCAGCTTTATAATCTTTTGCATTAGTGCCCTGGGGAAATGGCTGAAGTCTTTATCACATTCAAAGGACAGCATGACTGATGCTGAACCTCTACCCTCCCAGCCAGACCAGCCTTCCATGAAGGTCTCAGGCAGCCTGGTTAGGAGTCTACCTACAACAGTGGCTCTGAGGCGTTTGATCATTAGGCACCATGCTTTTCATCTTGTCTAACTACCTCTTTGCAGTATTTCTAACTTCTTTTCAACTAAGTCAGGATCAAAGAAACTAGAAAAAGGAAGGATGATGAAGGGAAATGAATAGAGAGAAACTTCCCTTTACCTTAGGTATAAACAGCTGTCCTGCTGAGAAGTAACACAGTGATTGCTTCCTGGATACACCAATATTGCAGAAGAGCTGAGAAGCTATATCATAACAGGTATAGAAGAGTAGTTCAAGATCCCGTCCAAAGAGAAAATGTACTGGCAGCCTTAAAGGGTAGTTTCAGGAAGGAATGGGCTTTTATAACGTCTCTGGAAAGAACGACATTCATCACTTTGATAATCATAGTGCTTATTTCAATATCAAAATTAAGAAAGTAGAAACTTGCACTCCCTCGATCCCAAATCTCTCTTCCCAGTTTGAAAAAACAGTCTAGGTAAGAGCTCTTTTTATTAAAAGAGGGGAAAAAAAGGCACAGAGTAAAAGAGTACTCTCATCAGGAAAAAAAAAAGAAGTGACAATGAAGCCTCAAAACCTCTCAAGCAGCTCATATCACTATAATAAAAGCACAGATGACCATATGAAGTCCACATGAGTGTAGGATGTGGAACAGAGAGTCTCCCCCACTGTTCCTTCTCCTCGAGTCATGGTCTTTTACCAGAAACCACCATTTGACTCAGCGCTCAAGCCCCCCAAGTCTTCTGGCTATAACCACTGTTACAGAACATAATTCCCCTTTTACACACAACACAAAACAGCTAGTGAAGAAAGAAACCTACATGGGAAGAAGATGCATGTAAAACAATGTTCTCTTCTATTGCCACCCTTCAATGAGCATCATGGTTGTACTGACTCCTTTTCTTGTCCTCTGCTGCTTGTGTATCAAGCCTGCTTTTATTAATTCACACAATCTCTTTAAGCTGGGTTTCTATCAACAAAACCAGAGGAAACAATTGCTCTAGTCTTTTCTGAACACTGAAAGCCTCCTCTCAAGGGCCAAGCCCATCCCAGGACAGAAGTATCAAGAAAAACTGCATCATAAATGCTAGCCTTTATGCTAAGCTCACTAAAGGAGCTAGCAATTCAAGCAGAACAGCAATTCAGTAAAGTGAAGTTGAATAGAAAACACAGGAATCAATTCTGTATCAGACATTCTGGACTCTGGTACAACAACCCACAGCTTCTCCAGCTCAGAGCAGCAGTAGCTGATGGCATCAGGTGAGGTCACTACGCATGGTCCCTGCTCCTCACTGCCTGGATAATGATGTCACAAGTAGGACTTCTTTGCTAGCCTGTAGGCAGAGTTCAGCTGGGGAAGAGTAAACCATGGCTTCATCACTGCAGGCTGCATAAGGAACGTTCTTAAAGCAGCAACACCAACAGCAGAGCAATACAAAATACACCACCTGCCTACACAGTTTTCAGCAAGCTTGACAGGGAAAGGAACATTTTTCCTCCCACATCCAGAGGAAAATATCATCTCCTTTTCTGTCTTTATCCATCTTTTGTGTCTTGCCTTTTAATCAGCCTGTAAATGTTTTGGAAGAGAGAACCGCCATTCTGATGTGTTGCGGTTAATGGCAAGGCCACCTTAATGCTGCTGAGATGAGAGCCATCATCAGCCAGCCACAGTTCAGCAGCTCTGAGGTTACTTGTTTTCGCTGGACTGCAGCTCCCTTGTCTTTGCAAGTAGGCTGTGTGTTTTCCACGTGTTGTCCACATGTGCTGGGACTCCAAGAGTGGCTCTGCACACCACAATATCATTCCCCACCCCAAGTGGCAGCTCCCCTACCCCAGCACATACCTCTTCCCTTCTCCCCTCTATCTCACTCCCAGTAAGTTGTGTGCTTGTGATTAAGTCCCTTTTAATAAATGACTCCTATTAAACTGGATTCCTCTGTCACTGGGAGAGACATAAAATTAAAAACTGTCTGTCTTTAATCATGCCAGGCTTCATCTCCGTCTCTCAGGCTCCATTTATCAATAATTAATATAAGGAAGACTGAAATCCATTTCAATTTCAAAGACCCAAATGTTACATTTTTTAATAAAAAGGAAAGAAAAGAAAGAAAGAAATCATGATCACTTCCAGAAACAGACAGCCAGACTCACACAGAGGAAAAGAGAATCTGGTAGTGCTGCAGCAGCCTCCAAAAAGGGAGAGGGGCTTAGACATGACAAGCAGCTCTCCTCCTGCCTTTGTAACTGGAGTTTTTTCCTTTTCAGTACTCCCACATTGAGGAAGAGCCCCAATGGTTCCAAGGCCTATAGAGATTTGCACTGCTGCTTGTGGCCTTATTTCTCTTGGTTTTACTGGGTCCCCAGAGCTATGACAAATCAGCACACTCTGCTACTTGGTCTGCATTCTTCTATTTAAAAGGTGCCAGATCTCAGATGTTCCAAGTCACAACCAGTCCTTCCTTACACAGACGAAACACATAGCAGGATTTACAGGGATGAGCAAGGACAAAGGGAGCAAAACCAACCCGATTCTCATTATTTTACTCTAAAAGGGACTAGAATTGACATTAAACCCCTTCCTTTATTCACATGATGCTGCTGTTTAGCTTTCTATTGCTACACCACACCCAGCATTTCAGCAGCAGATCCTATTTTTATTGCATAGGAAGCACAAGAATTCCAACATAAAAACATTGGCAAATACCTCCAAATATTTTCTTTGGCTTTCATCCTTGGGAATGGAGCTGTTTGGTGTGAAGGTACTTGGAAGAAGGAAACTGTTGGGCATATCTACCTGTGAAGCAAAGGGCAACCACAGCTTGGCTCAGCATCTCTGTGCCTGGGAACTCCATGCAGCACACCTAATCACATAGTGAGCTTGTCTTGAGCTTGACAGCAGCCAACTTTAGACCAGGCTGGGAATGCCTCTAAGGACACCATACACAGTGTGGTCCTCTGCCAGCAGTAACTTGAGGAGAGCCCCTTGTCATAATGGTGATGATGTGCCCTAAGTCACATGCCCTGCAAGGGCTGCCTAGCTCAACTCCCACCACACCGAGTATGTCCATATGACTTCTGGGCAATTCAGAACACAAGCAGACAAACTGACATCTTCAAGAATAGTAAAAAGTGAACTTGTCATGAAGACAGATCTGACAGGAGCTCAAGTCACATTGCACGGATGTACTGCTTTACCAGACTGGACAGCTGTGCCAACCACAGACCTGTCAGCCATTACCTAGGTAAATATGTAAGCAAAAGTGAAATACAACACAAAATGCTGGAGTTGCCCTTTCAGAGGAATCTTGCACATGAACAGAAAAAGTTTTCCAAACCCCAGTTACTGGTCAACACCCAAATGATACTGAGCAGATAAACGCACAGCACCACACTAGGAATAGCAGTGAACCTCTGAACTGATAGTATTACCATGCATACCTCTGAAGTCAGGTAACTCCCATACTTTAGCAGCTGAATACCCAGCCCAACACCTCCCAAACCTCAGCAGCTACCCAAACTGGCAGTGTGGATCTCAGTACAGCCACTTTTCCTGCAGCCCGCCCATCACTGCCATGGAACAGCAGAGTTGCACTCAACCAAACCCTGCTGCTAGGGGTAGCAACAATTAAGCCCTAACCCTCTGATTAACAACCCTACACAGGGGAACACAATAAGCAGCCTGGTGTAACATCATCAGTCATTACTCAGTAATTACTACACAGGGACAGAAAGGCACCACTCACCCCACCCAGGTTACAGCAGAGAAATATTATTCAATAGGTTTTAATTACTGCAGAACCGTATGGTAACAAATGATGACCTGCCCACTGGTATAAAAGTGGTCCTATCACTCATCACTCATTCCCTGGCAGTTAATAAGGGAACCTTTTGGCAATCCCACGGCGACTATGGCACATTGTGGCCATAGGGATTTTTATCCCAGCATATGGCGCATTTTCAGTATTGTTGGGGGGTGCCAGCATGGAGAGATTACAAAGAAACACTTGCTGAGCTACTGTTATCTTCAAAATAAGCTCACTGTTCCGTGCCACTGAATTGTGGCAACATTGTGGTAATGCTTTCACTGAAACATAAGACATGAGGGGCATAATTGCACCTCTGCCCTGCAGATCTTGTGGCACTTGTAATTATATCCCATTACCAAGGAACACAGCAATTTTGAACCTATTACCCACAGGTATCGTTTATTTCAGAGTTCAATTTATTACTTCAATGCCAGCCTCCCTCATGGTTCTCCTTTATGCATTCAAGCTTCCCTAGTAACAAACATTGAAAATAGATTGAACTGAGAAAGATGGGACATAGGGACAATAGATGGGAACAGAAGATGCAGATGCTTTTCTGGCCCTTGCTTTAGCTTGTGCATCACTTTTTACTAAGCTCAGGGGGATCTACTTAAAGGAGGAACAGCGTTAGTGCAGAAGGGGAACAACCCTTCTGCAAGCCTATAGAGGCTGCAAAATGAAGCTGCTCTCAGGGCCACCCCTGTCTGTGATGGGACTGCGGCGCTGGCTCTCAGCCCATAAGGAGATAGCAGTAGTCACAGCTATGCACAATTCCCAGGCTGCTGTGATCTGCAAGCCTGCCCTCCAAGAGCCTCTCTGCCTTCTAACAACTTTGCCTGCAAAATGAGGAAAGAGCAGAGGCGTGCTTTAGCTCACACAGCTGAACTCCAATACAAAGGGCTGCCAACTGGTCTGTAACTGTATAAGATGAGAGAGAAAAATACAGCCTGTTTACTCCTGGCTATTCAACTGCCAACAAGAGGGGAGGCACGGGAGGAAGGAAGAAATTGGTATTTACCCCAAGCTACATCAACATTTTAAAAGGAAACAAGCAATCAAGAAAATAGATCTTTGCTGAAGACTGTGTGTCATATCACTAGCAGCAGAAAGGAAAAGATGCACAGCCAGTTCTGCTAGCACAGATACTCATGTTGTTTGTCACCACCACTGAGCTCCTCAGGTTTTGTAGTATTTCTGCATTACAAACCAGCATGACCTCTGACTATAACTACTTATGATAGCCTTTTAAAGAATACTCCAGCAATCAGGTACTGCACCTTTACTACTACTGACACTCACCTACTCCACAGAGCTGAGACTGCAGAGAGTCTGGTATCCCCTATCTGTCTTGGGAACCCTCTGGTTTGCCCAAAGAAGGATTTACTAGAGGATGCTGAAATGTACTAGTTCAGTCCTGACTATCCTGTATTGAGGATAGGACAAGGTTAAAAGAGAGGACATGGCAGCAGAAGCAATCAGGACCACAGGGTTTATCTCCCCTCCGGGTAACTGCAGTGAGAATGTGGGAGGGAACAATGAACATCCCAGATTCTGCACACAGTTTGCCTAACAACAGCAGGTCTCTGTTTCTGGGAGATCAAACAATACCAAATACTAAAAAGGCTAGAAAGAGTAGATACAGATATTACACATATGTGCCCCATTTCCTGCATATCTTTGCAATGAGCAAGTCATCTCCCTCAGGTAACAAAAGGTGCTCCAGCTCCTGGAGAGGACCACGCTGCTGTTCAAACACACTGCACTGTTAAAGTAAATCAAGCTCTAGGAGCAGCACAAAAAGATAACACTGGAACACGAAGAGAAGACCTGAAGTGAGTTGTTATGGAAACCAGATTTGCACAGGCTCACACTACCAAATGAGGCCTCTCCCTTAATTTGATTTGTCAAAAAGCCCAAGATGCACAGGAGTTGCTGATGACCACAGCTCTCTACCTCACCTTGCACTCACTTGTGCCTATTGCTGCTGTTCTCTCTCACTTACTCTAACCTGGCCAAGCCTCAGTGTTGGGAAGGGGCTTAGAACTCTCACAATGCCACAGGACAGAACAGGCTGTTCCCTTTGGCACTTCTTGCTTCGAAGAGCTGATATTGGAAGCAGCAGTTTTCAATCAAGTTACTTCACCCAGGCGATGTAGTGCACTGGGTTCTTTAATCCGACTTCGACTTGCCTTTCCAGCAGCATGCAGCTCTCTTATAGTTGATATTTGCTGCTATCGCCTCATGCTAAAGTTACTATACACTAAATTGTATGTTAGTGAAACAAAAAGTCTCTATGGCAGTGTACTGACAACAGCGCTGGGTGAACATCATTTTCCCACAGAAGTTAAGCAGAGAGCTGGCTATGACAGACTGCTAAGCAGCAAAAGAAACACTGCCTTTTGCATCCCTGCTAAATGCCAGTTACATTGGTGGAAGAAGCTGGGGTAGACTTCACACCTCCTGCTGGGATGCTCTGTTTTCTATTGCCCAGTGCTAGCAGGATCAGCAAGACTATTGTTCCAGGGCTTCCCATGCAAGTTCCTGGTCTCTGTATCCTGCCACGGGATAGAAATAATTTATTCACCCAAGCTGTCAAAATGCTTGGAGCAGACTCATGAAATACTGCATGAATCTTGTAGTAGTTATCATGGCTGAACTGATTCCCATCTTGTGCCTGGACCTTTCTTCCAGAACGACTCCAGCCT
Source organism: Forpus xanthops (assembly GCA_032466535.1). Classification (NCBI taxonomy): domain Eukaryota; kingdom Metazoa; phylum Chordata; class Aves; order Psittaciformes; family Psittacidae; genus Forpus; species Forpus xanthops. The sequence goes on from JASSUY010035913.1 coordinate 106,064, forward strand.
ATCCAGTCTGCACTTGAGGACAAGCACACCGCTCAGGTTCAGAAACTTCCAGACCTGAGTCCGGGGACTTAGCTTATGATTTAACCCAGCAACATCCAGACTGCCTTACTCATTCCACTGAGCACCTTATGCTCTCCTTGCTTCCACAGCTCCACCATCAGGCTAAATCAGATGTAGAAAGGTATACAACTACATGGGATGATACAACAGTGCTCAAAAACATGCTTGGTGCCACCAAGAAACCAAAATCAGGAGGGATGGTCTAGGATGTGTTCCGCACTGTCCTAACCTATGTCTTAAGGCAGAAAGAAGAAACAAGCAGCAGTAACAGGTCTTTTGCTAGCGCTGTGGCCCCTGTTACTGCCGCATGCTGTCTGGCTTGCAGGGCAATAGCAGCAACATCTGCTACAGTTAAGAATGCAAATCAGTTTCTCTGCTGTTTTCAGTCACTCATAACTTGCCAAAAATGTTCATCTTCAGAGCTGAAATTTTCTAGACTTGGCCAGTATCCAGTGGTGATTATTTTTTGGAAGAACATGGCAAAAGTGACTTAACCACTACAGAGAGCTCAGAGTGGCATTCATCTCTCTTATTCAAAAGGCCTGACAGCAGAATTAAGCAGCTTTCAAGTCCACAAAGTTTAGGTCTGACTGTTAAAAAGCCAGAAGCATCTGCCCAGGGATTCCAAATGTGCACCTTTTAACAGGTGTTTGTACACACAGTGGCAAGGGCTTTGAATTAGCACTAAGCCTCAAGGATCCACTAAGATGAAGCTTGGGGAAGAAGGAAGGAAGGGCTAATGATCCTGTACCAACAACTATCTATCATTTTTGCCAACTAAAATAGCACAGGTAGGTAGTGTAGGCACTTATGAAAGCTTCAGCAAATGTGAGTACAAGTTTCAGTAATGGCTCTGTTAAGACCTCTCCTTTAAAGGCACTATTTCCTGGGCAGCCTAGCAGATCCAAAGAAGGAAGAGTTGCTCCCTACTTCTCTCCTCACACATGCTCTTAGCTGTGCAGCTCTGCACCTCTGCTCTGTTCCTTGTATCAGCTCCAGTGCTCACCAAACCCACCTTTCACTCAGCAAATGTGGCTCAGCAACCAATCTGAAAACTAGGTACTTTCATCTGCTGGGTTATGACTTGAATGAATGTGAGGAGGGTCCCAATGAGCACCAGAGCAAGAAGAAAGTAGGTGGCAGGAAAATGCACCTAAAAGAGGCACGCTTTCAGTCTACTGGTGGTAGCAGGTTATTTAGAACACTTCTTCCACCTGAAGCATCCTCACTCCAAGTCTGCAAGCTGCGAATTTGTAAAGCACTCAAGACCCACTGCAAGGAAAATCCAGTCTTGACATACAACAGTGCAAAAGTCCTTCTGGTAACCAGCATTAAAAAGACAAGTCTTTCCTTTGATGGGTCTAACTCACAGTATGTAAACATTTCTGCAAGAAAAAGATTATATAATAGCTCTACAGAAAAAGTTCAAATGCTGTGGGATTTGGAATCTGCAGGTGAAGCTTCCAGGTTCCGAGATGTGAATACAGAGCCTCTTTACTTTCAGCCACTGTTCACTGTTACGAGTGACTACTTTGTCAGTGGTATTCTTTTGGTATCTGGACTAAAAACCAGGAGAATTGGCTTTAATTAAGTCACAGGTTTTCAACCTGGAAGACAAAAGAGGTGACAAAGGGATCCATGCTGATGGCTTTGCTAACTTTCCTTGCCTAATATTGCTAGTTCTACACTTTGAAACAAGCTACTTATTAATTTCAGACAACGCATTCAAGAGATTACAGAGAGTACAGGATGGGTGAGCAATGGCTACCGTTTGACCTGCATGCTTTTTCAACAAGTCCTGCAATTTCTTCTACACGGTGATGAAGGTTTTATGGGTATAAACCACAAGTTAAAACGTAACACAGCTAATGAAGAAGCTGCAGCATCGATACTGTAAACCTAAGAGTCTTTACTGAATCAAAACTTTACTCCCATCCTACAGCGCTCAAGCCATACTTACAAAGATAATGGTCCCCATACATAAGCACCAAGTTAGCCATTTTACCAAGGTAACTTTCCATTTTGACAAATACACAGAAAAGGGGGAAAGGCTGATGAATGCACCCTGTGCTACTGAGTATAACTCAACAGATTTAAGACTAGACAGTGGAAGGCAGGCCAGCCACCATAACAGGGATATTCCACATGCACTGTTGCAATGATTCTTGATGTACATCTCCTCTAGGTTACAGCCTGCAGTGGCATCTGCCTAAGCAGAGACAGTACACCATAGCATTAATCTGGCACTCTAGGGTACCCAGTGCCTGAATACCAGAGGTCTTGTATTTTAGTGAAACACTGCCAAGTGCTACACTCCTTTCTGCTACCAAGTTACTGGCAAACAGCAGCATTACTCAGCACAGCAGAGGAGCCCTCTGTGACTCTCACCTTGCTTTAGAAGGCTGCTCTGTAACACTCTTCAAAACAACACAACAGGAAACTTAGTTCAATTCTTGCAGAGGCTCTAAGCTTGACTATTGGTGTTCGAAGGCAGCCTACATACAGCTCGAGATGTATGGGTACACATGATCCAGCAAATCTGCCTATTTCCTGTGCACACAAGTACCTGTGACCATGTAGAGTCTTTGCTGACTTCCACTGCTTTCCCACATGGAGCAATAGGCAAGATCGTGACCTTGCTTTGCATAATAGCTCGATTCGGACCATCCCAAGAGTGCTTGCAAGTCATTTAAATCAGTTGCAATAGGAATTTGACTGATTTTAACTTTTTAGAAGTTAGATTTGCAGACAGAAGTACAGTCAGAAAATGTCAATGTCATACTCTTACCCCGTTTTCTGTGCATACACATTTTGATGCAGCTTTGCAACACACTTCTTACAGCCTACCCCCATGGCCCAACCACATTCAGTCCACAGGATAGCTGGGACTTGCTGAATGAGCAGCTATTCAATATTTCTTTTTCCTTTGATTATTCATTGTGAGGCCTTACATCTTATTTATCATACACTAAGCCCCTCATTGAATGAGGCAGAAATCCTGCAATAAGAACAGCCTGTGAGCATTTAAAGACTGCATTATAATTCTGGTATTTCCTGACTTGTGTGCATTTCATTGCACTATTACTTTAATCCACGTCTTTTGTGTTGAATTTCATTGCCTCTTTAAAGAAAGAAAAGTGGATAAACAAAGAAATTCCTTCATGAGCAACACATTGACAGACAGCAATAGAGCATTTGTCTTTTATAAATGTGCAATTTAGAGCTGTGGAAATAATTGATTTTTTGGTTTGCTAGCAAATCAAAATAGAAGTTATTTTGGGGCTGCCCTGAAAGGCATACAAAAAAAGTCCAGCCTAAGTTAAAAAGCAAAAGGAATCAGATGAAGCCCCCAAACTAATTTGTTTGGATGAACTGAAGTGTTGCATTTGGTATAGATTATTCTGCTTTAGGATTTCTAACACTTCCAAAACTGAAGTTTCCATTCCTTTGAGTTTTTTAAATAAACCCCCAAAGTTTAACTTCGATCATCTTTTTACTTCCTTCAAGTTCTTTCACTTTTCTTCTCCATGGCCATCCCTAAAGATCTTGCCACAATTTCAACTTGAGTCTGTGATCATTTTAAGTGACTTTAAGTTGTGCTTTTATAGAGAGCTGTTCAGAAAGAGGGAGAAGGGAGGTTTGGGTTGCCCATCTCCTGTTTTGAAGCAACTGAATGGGCTAAACCCCCCACTGCTTCTGCTCTTACCTCTTCATTATTAAGCGCATGAGCATGGCTATACCTCACACTGAGTTAATAGCCTAAAGGCTACATAATGCAATGAGTTCATGTGATTACATGAGTAGTGTGGGGGACAGACAAACTCACAAGATTCAGTCCCTTTCTGACTGTGCATGGTTGGTGGCTCTCTTGCAGGATCAGGTCCAGAGGTACACAATCACCCAGCAAAATGAGATTATTTATGTTGCCATAACCCATTAGCTACAGCTAAGGTCCTGTTGTGCCAGCAACTCCACACATAGTCTCCTCAACTAGGAACAGCCTGTGAGCTGATCAAGACTCTGAGGCTGTCATGTGCCCAGAAGGCAACCTTGGATGGATAAGGAGCTGATGAGGAAAATTTGAAGGAAAAAAGAAGCTTATAAAAGATGGAAGCAAGGACAGGCAGCCTGGGAAGAATACAGGGATGCTGTCCAGGAAGCTATGGACCAGGTTAAGTAAGCTAAGGCCCAGCTGACACTATGATTCTATGCTGAACAAGCAGCTGCTCAGAGAAGATTCACTGCAGCTATAGTAAATGCATGTCTGGGAATAGCCATGGTTCTACTGCTCTTTACATGGTCATTGCTTCACCAGGATTTTCACAAGCATGTTTGCTCCCAGTGGCGTAAGTCTCAGGCAAATTACAACTTATGTACACCTTAAAGTTAGAAACTAAATCCACTTGCAAACCAGACAGCAAATGGCAAGTTCTCATAGCTGTAAATGCAGAGGTTATTGCCATTTTTGGATGTGAGGGGGAGGAAATGATTATCAGTTCTCCCCAAACCCAGTTCAGAGATAGACTCAGTTCCGTCTCCTAAAAATTGCCAGCACCTTAAAATAGGAAAGAACAAATGCAATCAGCATGGCAATAGCGAGTTAGATCTTGGAGGGAAGTCAGCCCGGACAGTATTACCACATCAATGCCAAAGTTGACATGTGTGATAGCTCAGATTTTTCTGCATCTTTGTTTCCAGTCCCAGGAGGTTTATTCGCCTGGACAGAGAGCTGCATGGATGCCCAGAACCATTTCAGTCCTGGAGTCAGCCTAGCTGCATTCAGATGGCGTCAAAGGTACTAAGCTCCATCAAACCTAAGCTAATCTGGGCAGATCCGGTATGATAACCCCAGCATGTAGGCAACCTGTTCTACCTATAGGCTGTTATCCAGAAATTAATTATTCAGCATTAACTGATTTCCCTTCTTTTGCCAATGAAAAATGTATTTTATTTACAGTTTATCCAAAACACTAAGTTTCCTTGCCAAGATCATAGAATGGTTTGGGTTGGAAAGGACTTTAAGATCACCTAGTTCCAACTCCCATGTCGTAAGCAGGGACGCCTCACCCTAGCCTATGTCACACAAGGCTCTGCCCAACCTATTCTACCACAGATGCACACAAGTATTTTTGGTCAATATTTCAATCTTGTTCCTCCCTTATTTTCTTAGAATAATTAAAAAGATGAGATGTCAATAAAATTGTCTAAATATTGAGGTAAAAATATTTTTCCTAAAAAAAAACTGAGGCAGAAAATTTGGATTCTTCATTTGAGAGAAGGGGTTGGGGCTAAAATGTCTCCCAAATCACTTGGGTCAAAAAGAACACTCATTTTTTTTGCTGAATGAAGTACATAACCAAAAATCTTTACCAGCTCCATTTGAAATTTAGCATTTAGAGTGAAAATGCATGTACAACTTCAGCTTTATGCATAGGTGCATGCAGCACCAACAATAAATTGAACAGAACAGGGCACAAAGACACTGTACTAAATTGCATACTGCAGCCTCCAATTTTGTACTTTCAGATATTTATGGGTAGCTACAGAGTTGTGGGTGCATTCGTTATTCACATGCAAATGGTCATTTGCACATCCAGATATGCATTTAAAACTAAGACTTGTTTGAGCACTGCTGAAATACAACTCCTTGTACTGAATAAAAACCTTAAGGCATCACAACAAAGGGAAGGAGGAAATGCAGTAGCATTATGGGAAATGCAAAAAAATATTTGAGAAGCTGAAAAAAAAAAAAAAAGATGAAAATTTGCAAAAGTATCCCTATAAGTTTGGAAATTTCCCTTCAGTTAAGAACAGGCTCAGAAAGAGGGATAAAAAATATAGCATAACCCAACTGAAAATCTGCCCTTGGCTTAACACGTGAGAGCCATAGGATGATAAGGGATATGGAGCACCTCAGTACTAAGACAGGCTGAGAAAGCTGGGGCTGTTCAGCCTGGAGAATAGAAGCTTTGTGGCGACCTCAGAGCAGCTTCCAGTATTTGAAGGAGGCTACAAGGATGCTGCAGAGGGACTCTTCATCAGGGTCTGTAGCGATAAGACAAGTGATGAGTTCAAACTGAAACAGGGGAAGTTCAGGTTATACATAAGGAAGAAGCTCTTTACTGTGAGGGTGGTGAGGCACAGATTACCCAAAGAAGTGGTAAATGCTCCATCTCTGGCAGTGTAAAAGGTGGGGCTGTACAAAGCCTTGGGCAATGTGGCCTGGTGGGAGGCGTCCCTCCCCATGGCAGGGGGACTGGAACTAGATGATCTTCAAGTCCGTTCCAACCCAAACCATTCTATGACTCTATGATTAATTAAAGTACTAAACACAAAATACTTGGAGGAAACACAAGCAGTTACCCCACCCCAGACTGCAGGCTGGTTTAAGGAAATGACAAAAGCCTCTATTCATTGTTAGTGATGCCACACTGAGTTCTGTCTCCTGGACTTATGGCCATAGATTTTGGCACTCATCTCTTCTCTCACACCTCACAGGTTGTGGAGAAGTAGGTGTCAGGATCCATGAAACAAAGGCACTAGCATCCCAACAAAATCAGGTAATACTCCCCTGGAAGATTTGTCAAGAAGTGAAGGACTGGCTGAAAGCTGGGGCCTCTTCCCCCCCATCTGCTTCCCCGTCTCATTCACATATACTCCTTCCAAATGCAAACAGACATACACACACCTTAGTTCTGTCCATAGACACATGACATCATGTTGATGGAGCTGTGACAATTTGACATCCAAGCTGATAAAAGAATAGCACTTCTGAGCAACACTTGAACGATAGGCAGGAAATGTGGCTCCATAAATGGGTGAATTTACAGTTTGCTGTTCAAGAAATAAATAAACCATTACCCACAAAGCATCATTTCTCTTTGAAGTATGTCACCTGTCATTAAAGGTTAAGTAACTGTCAACTGCTCATGCAAGGCTGGCAAGGATAGGTCGTAGCTTTGCAACTTCTCATAGCCTTAATGGGGATGATGCATTCCTAAGCCTCCCCAGCAATATTGTCACCCAGAAATAGGAAATGGATCAACTACTACGTGTCCATTATCAGCTCATTTTCTGTTATGATTTTATGCAGGAAACAGTGTGTGCAACAATCACCATGAAATAATGGGCCAATTGCTATGACTGATGCAAGAAACATGGGGTTTAGATTTGGGAGTCAACTTGTAGGGAAAGTAAAGTTATCCATCTCTATGACACAGTCATACCATCACCCTGTGCCTTTGTTTCCCATGCATGAACCAAGCACAACATTCATTTTGATGCTCACAATGCCCTAGGGAGCTAGGACAAAAGATTCATAGCTTGGACCATCTGGTAGAAGGGGGCAGGTCCAGGTGAACAAGAGCAGCAGAGAACATTCAAATCTCTGCAGATTGCTCACAAGCCAGTGAAGGAGATGGCATTCTTCTATTTTTCCCCCATTGGCCGGTAAAAAAAACTCCCCTAGAATTTCAGATGAGGTAATTTTCCACCCCTTCCTGCCAGCTCTGTATGTAAAAGGCCAGCTTAAAACCCTGAACCACATGCAGGAGATAATAGGGCAAAGGAGCTCACTGATGAAATGGGAAGCATCAGAACACATACTAGGCATTCAGGCAGTGAGCTGAGAAAGTAATGCTTTAAGAAATAAGAGACAACACATGGGCTTGGTAGCCTGCCACTTCCCACAGAGTCTGGTAAGGACAAGGAACTGGGCAGGAATTGCATGCAAAATCCCTTAGGCACTGGTGAAAAGTGACGGTAACCTTGTCAGACAGGCAATGCCACTTGCCTTCTCCTTCTATAGGGAGAACACATGGATTTTCAAAATTAGAAGTCATTACAGAAGGGAAGATGATTTATATACTTGATATAGGCAAGGATTTGTGCCTACACAGAGAAGTCTCTTGCAGCAAGAGTACATACGTACTATAGAAGTTCCCTTACCTTGTAGCTGGCTCATAGGGCTCAGCCACCTGCCTCTGCCAAATCCTCCCAGGAAAGAAAAGACAGGAGGAAAAGTTAAAGCCTCTTCTCTCGGCTGGATAGTCATTAGTCCTACAAACATGGCAAGTGGTCCATTACTGCTTTCCTGTACTACCTGTGATATTACCCTTTCAGGCTGAAAAACATTCAGAAATGTTATTTCTGCCAAAGCTCAACAGCACTCCAGTTTTCACTCTGCAAAGCCGCATCTCGGCAAGAGCTCCCTTCCCACTCTGGAGGATGGGTGCACATCTCAAACAATCACTGGCTATTCTCTGCCTTCATTTAAGGGTGAGGCATTTCCTATTGGAACTCAAGGTCTGACCTGCAGATAACCGTAGACTGACAACAGAGACACAACAATACTGAGAAACAAAACTCTCTTTTCCAACCTCTTCACACAGCTTTTTTACAAATTCAAAGTGTACATATGGTTAATCAGCATGAAGGGCTTGCTGCACAAGTAAAAGAATTGCCAGCTTCCCAGAAGCAGACAGACATTCAATAACAGAATAGCACTGTGATAGCTAGCAACTCCTGAATCCATTTTCATCTCAAAACTATCTCCTCCATGCCACCAAAACAGGCAGTAATAAAAGCTGGATTCTTGACATCGGGGGAAAGAAAATGGAGTTTGCCCTAGTTTGCCAAAAGCACAAATTCCATTTGCATGCTGCATTTAAAGATTCACACCGGTTCGGAAACTCCATACCCACTCCTAACCCGTGTGCCATTTCCCCAGTCTAATGAAATTGAACAAAAGCTCTCAGGGAAGAGAAGTGTGATGCAAGACAAAGCACAGGCTGAACAAATGACTCATCACCTTTTCCTATTCCATAAAGCCAACCTTGTCTTCAAGGGTGAGCTCTCAACCTGCTAAGGGCTCTCCATTGGGCAAGAAGCAGGAACTGCAGATGAACTCAGGTTTCCTCTCCATCACCTATTTCATCTAGGAAGATTTCTAGATGCATGTAAACAGCTGCAGTGTGGCACTCTATCTCTCAGAAGTCTCCTGTTCTTTACAGGAAGATTAGTAGTTAATACACTCTCCCCTGAGGACCATCTATGAAGCTTTTAAGTAACCAGACAGCAGAGCTGGTATGTGAGAGGAAGCTCACAGTCTTAGTCTTAAAAACTTTAAAGTTTGCAGTGCTTTTAAGTTCAGACAAATTTAGACAAGACCCAAGTCATCTGCCCCTAAAAAGGCCATGTAATAAGTTATCCAACCCAAATGCTGAGTTACAAGAATATCCTGTTCTCTATCGCTTTTCATGGGCCAGTGGATGTGGCAGGATGCATTTCAACACAACAAGCTCTGTAGTCTTAAGAGCTTTGTTCTCTTCCTTCACAAACCCTTCCAGTACCACCCAGCTGGAGAGAAACATTTATGCAAGTATTTGGCACCTTTCACACACTTGACAGCCAACAGAAATCCAGAGGCCAGTTTCCCCAGTGCCCTGACAACCCTACTGAGACGGGATATTCATTTCCATTCCCATGCCAGATGACAAGCAAGTTATAAATTGTGTTCAATTTTACCATCCCTTGTTTATCTACCATGACAGTCTTCTCTGGCTCTTGTATGGCTAGGAGCCCAGGGGGCACGCATGACCTTTTTCAACCTGTTTTAAGTTGTCACAAGCTCTTCTGCCCCCATTTCTATTTTCCATCATTTTATTCATGCCTTGCCCTTCTCCCTCTATCCCTCCAACATCCCATTATAGCCATTCTCCTAGAACTTTATCCTCTCCTGTCTCCCCGTCTATGAATTACAGCCTCTCTTACTTTTCTCTTTTCTTCTTCTACTTCTCTTTGATGGTGTCTGTTATTTCTCTCCTCTATTTGCCAAGCAGGCCAAGCTTTCACCCAGACACTCCATTAACCCAAGCCTCCTGTGACTTGCTGCAGCACTGAAAACTGATGAAAACTGGGCTCTTCTCACTACCTCCTCCCTCCCTGCTTTCATTTATCTTTGCTCCCTCACGCTTTTTACCTCTTCTCTCCCTCCCCATACTCTCTTCAGGCACATCACTGTATCTGGTTCTCTCTTGAACTGCCACCACTATTTTGCTCATCTTCCCATTCCCCATCAGCACCCTCTGAAAATTAAGGTCAGAAATGAGTCCTTTGCAGCTGGCTCTAGTGCTGACTTGAACCAAACATCCAGAAATTCCCTTTCAGGGCTACCTGGCAGGGTACACTAAGAAATCCTGCATTTCTTGGAACAGCCCCCAAGTTGCTGATCTAGTAGAAAGACATAAGTATTTATAGAGACACGTTATGGAGATGTTACTCAGATGAGGGCTCCACACTTTAGAGCCAGCCTCTCCAGTATTCTAGGTGGCAATGAACACAAAATGGGGGGGGAACAAGAAACATGACAAATAGCTGGAATTTGGTTTCCGAGAGCAAGATTTGGCTAATTTTCCCTCTTGCACATCGAACAAAGAAGGGGGTGATAGAATATTTGAACTTCAGAAATATGGGAAGCTGTATTTATGATAAGGCTGAAAACCATCCAATTCTTGGACTTCCAATGTTAGAATTGTTAACTGATTTACACAACACTCAGGCAACTCAGCAGTGTGCATTGAAACTTGCAGGGTCGTATTTAGTTGTCTCATTATATAGCAAACCAGAGTAGAAAATGCAATAATGCAAGACTCAGGAAAGAATTTGAGATTCAAATGTCTCTGATACCCCTCCTCATACAGCTGGAACAGGTCTGTTTTTCACGTGGTAATGTGCAGATGACAAAGGCCAACATAGGTGCAAGAAAAACCATGACCAATTCTGCATGAAGATGGTGCAATTTCATCTTTACCAAAGCAATGTTGACACCTACCACAAGAGCACCAGAAGATTAGGGAGGTTATCGCAGTTACCTGATATGAGAAAATACAGAGATGCTACAGGCATTCATGACAGACAAATCTGGGAACCCTGGATCAAAAGAGCCCTTTCTCCTGCTGCAGAGATGTAACTTCCATCAGGGTTTGTATAGGATGAAAATAGCAATCTTCATGTATGTTACTTCCAGAACTGGAACAGGACTATGCCTTGAGAACCTTAAACCACAGGCACGACTGGCTCAACCCCAGCTTCTTAAATACCTGTTTGGTCTTGGATAAGAGAACTCCCACTTTCATCAGGGTTGGGTTTTGTTCTGTAAGAACTGTGGCACCCAAAGCAGCACTCTGCAGCTTCTCTGTGTCATCACTTCAAGCAGCTACCTATTTAAGTTATTTCCATGCAACAGAGGCTAAAACATTTTAATCATCAAATTTTTACCCTGCTGGTTGTAAACAGCAGATGTGTTCAAACAGTGAATGAAGCAAAGCACACAGGCACAGACTGACACAAAATGGTTTCCTATGTTTTCTTTTGTTATGGGACTAAAAGGCACAGCAACAAAAATAAGACATATGGAAGGCAAGGAATCATACCGAAATGCGAAGCAACTCAGAATTCCTAGCAAAAGAATGGGATCATAACTCAACAGGCAATTCTGACAGCAAAAAGTGGAGAAATGACAAAAAGGGAAATCAATGGGATGTTGTATTACCTGGCTATAAAAGTATTCAAGAAGGATAGATTGGCACCAAGTTTCCTTCTAGCATAACTCCAATGACTTCAGTAGAGTTACAGCAGTAAAGACACTGATCCTCTAATGCAGAGACCATTAGAGTAGCAATAGGCTCAACTCTGACAGCATCCAGTGACATGACATCACTGCAGACACAGCCTCAGTTTATCATCTGCCTTGACAGGAATACCAAGCTGCAAACATATATTAAAGTTATAATACACAGGTTTTGTTCAAAAAGGCATACATTCCACAACAAATGAAATCAAAGAGGAAAGGATGCCTAATGTAACAGCTACATGAATCAGACACAAGAAGACAAAATTTAAACAGTTCTAGTTTAAATGCCTCTTGAAACTGCCAATTCTAAGCTACAGGGAGAAGTGAAAATTGTTCTGTTGATTCAGATGAGTTAAAATAAAGGTAATTACTGATGAGCTGATTTATACCTGTGACCAGTTTATGTTCTTAAAACAGCAATTACAACAAAACTTAAAGAGTATTTTAGATGCACAAGGTACTGTCATTTAATCAGAAATCAGCAAGAGTTAACACCACCCATCTCCATTATATCTGATGTGCAGTGTGGTACGTGGTAACGCTCAAATTGTTTTGCCCTGTGTGTGCTAATGATTTGTAAAAATAAGTAATAAAGTGAAAAATGTTTCAGCAGTAGTAAGGTACATATAAACTGTAGAACAAGATGACTTTTCTGAGGTCTCTGATTAAGCTGGGTGCAGCACCCACCCACAGCATAACAGCAGATCAGTCCCCTGGTGACTAATGGAAGGTTACACACAGTAGAAAACACGGTTTGAACTGCCCACAGATCATAGAGCTGCAGCTGGTATGAATTGTGACCATTCAGAGAAGAGACCTGGTGTCACTGGGGACAGCTCAATGACAGTCTGATCAATATGCACAGGCAGCAGAGAAGGGCGAGGGGAAGCAGAGGAAAACTGTGGTTGATGAATGTGCCCAAGTACATTCTAGTATCGCAATATAAATTAGGGGTATGCTCTCATTTACAATGCTACATTCAGTTCCAGCCAACAGCCCCTCTACCCCCATACTACCATACAGCTAAATCACCAGGGATCAAGACAACAAATACTGCCTGCATGAGGCCACAGATGCTTCCAAGGGCAAAGCTAACTTTTGTCATAGTGGGGCAGATGCCTTTGCTATGGAAAATGACTCTAAGGTCTCATCTTCAAAAGCAAGATGAATCCCGAGTTGTAACATCCCTAAAAAAATTACTACATTCCCCCTCAAAAATGACCAAATAATGAAGACAAGTGATTCCAGCATTCATTAACAGGGCTTCAATGACAAGGAGTCAGCTGAGGCCTGATCACCAGCAGTGGGGTTACAGTGTCTGCACTGACCCAGAGAAGCAGGAAACCACACCGGTGCAGTGCATGTCTTCTCATATCTTCATTCTGTTACTGGCACCATGCATTGCTTCTTAAGACCTAACCTCATGGGAGATGGCTTTTGCCTGGTTTGGGTAAGCAAAATGAGTCCAGTTTGTGAGCCTACATCTTTGCTAAAGAAGACCCCAGCAGTACAGCCTGACAACTGCCCATCCTTGCCCCCCATCTTTCACAATTTCTTATACCAGAACTAGAACACCACTAGCTTGCCTAAGGCCCACCATCTACCCAGCCTTGCTTATCAGCTCATCTCACTAACCGTGAAGAAGGCTAGATAAGCAAAAGAAAGGTAAAGCAATGTGAAGAGCTCAACTGTATCCCACTCAGATCTGGGAGTCACAGTGAACCTGAACAGACGCAAAATAAAGCTCTTCCTGTTCTTCAGATGGAGAAAGTTATTCCTCTCCACTTTTCTCTGGTAAGACTGGAAAGAAAGGGAAGAAAACATCCTCCTTGGGACTGAAAATGATCTTTCGACCTCTGAAGTGAGACACTAGTTTTCAGTGTTACTGCATATCTTCTTTCTGCTTACTGATATCCTCGGAAGCAAGTTTGCTGCCATAAGAGAAACTGCTGCAGCTGTAAATAGTGATGAACACTAAATATTCCTTACAATTTCTGGAAATCTCTTGTGTCACGCCCATGACTGCACTCTAATTATCCGATTAGGAAGCAGGAAGAAGAGCACATGGCTTATTGTGTCCAGCCAGATCTTGCATACATCATTCCAACTGTGAATATCAAACTAATTGTTCACAAATTAGCAAGGCCAAAATTATTCACAGAAATTCTTTGAATAATCTCAAATAGCCAATAAATTGAGGAAGGGTAAAAAATGATGATGATCTGCTTATCAGCAGTTCTGAAACACCACCAGGAAGCTGAGTTTGCCAAGCTCCTCAAAGTTGTTTGCATTTTCACCATAACAAGTATGTGAGTTTGACGGAGCAGTGCAGACTACCTTTGAAGTTTAGTAACAGGCTCAAATGTGGTCAAATTTAAACAAAGAATGCTTCCAAAGCTGTCATAATTTACCCCCCCCCATTATCTATAAATTGTTTACCCAGTATTCCATGCATGTTATCACTGCTGACAATGTAGTCAAGTACATGATGCCAAAAAAGAAAATGGCTTGTTCAAGACAGTGACTGCACACAACTTCAAGCCAGGTTTACTTTCTCTCCTCCTCCGACAAATCCACTGACCTGCAAATTTCCTCAACCACTCTTTGTATGAAGTTTTCAGTGTTCTGGTTTTGTCTTAACAGTTCTGAGCCCTTTTTGGAAGTAGGGGATCGAATAAGAATTGAAGCCTTCAGCTTTTTGAGGCTCTTATATTAGATGAGCATCTAACAAAGTTCAGGGAAACTTCACTTTCTGTACTCTTTTCACCAGTTTGTCAGGAATCTCTTAGCAGCACCTCCTCCCCCACCTCTTACTTCTGAAAAGAAGAGGAAAAGTTCTTTCTGCAGGAACTACTTTTACTAGAAGAAGGAGATGCAGGGGAAAGCGCTAATGAAAAGCTGTTCCTCTTTCTGGGATCCGAGACAGACAAACAGAAATTCATGACAAAACCCTCTGATGACTAATTCCTTTTGTTGCAATAAATGCTGACAGCTCTCCACCCCCACACAGACACACAGTTGATTTCATTAGATACTGCTCAGATGTGTATTCTCACTGAATATTGCAGAAGAGATGTATGCCCTGGTTGACAGGCAATACAGGAGGAGGCAGAATATTTCACTGGTCAGATGCACAAAGCTGCTTTCCAGTAGCAGGAGCAGAGTACATGATACCATGATTGCTCCCGATGCAGCTTCATTACCTCTAATTGCTTGGTCAAATCCTACTTACTATTAGAAAAAACACATGTGTACTGCTTGCCAATGCTCTTTTCCTCTGCATGCATGCACTCACACCCAGACTACTACAGTGCATTTCCCATTTACTCAGACTTCCCATACAGATGCACATGCCTTTCTTTCGCACCAAATCAGACACTTTGCAAGTTGTAGCATAATGCTTATTCTAGCCTGGTGATTAAAACACAGACTGCTACCTTAAATAGGTATGCAATTTGGACAGATGACAGAGTCTTTTGTGGTTTTGTCTCCTCTCTCCCCACACTCATATGTACATCTTTCAAAGCCAGCCCTGAAACTGCTAAAAGGGATCTCATGTTTAAAGAATAAGGGCTCATCACCTTCTGATAATTAAGCTTCTTTGAGGGGTCTCAAGTTGGGCAAGCAGCCATACAGAATTGTCCATAATCACTAGTCACTGCTAAAAAACCGTGCCCATATTATATGAAACATGAAATAGCTCGAAATACAAGGAATGCCATGAGGAATTCAACCCATAAAGCCTTCTTTGTGAGACTGAGAAGCCTCAGAAGTGCTTTGAAAGGCTTGAAGGAAGAGAAATGATTTTAACAAAAGAACAAAAAAAGAAAACTTGAAAGAGAACAGAAGTTCTGAAGTGTGTGGGGGTGGGAGAAGTCTTCAGCGTTAGGAACACCAAAGAGATCTCTAACTCAAAGCTACCAGAATAGCTTAAACAAGCTGAGGTGGCTGTGGCTTGATATTCTTACTTCAGCAGTGACTGCAGTTTGTTGCCCAGGGGACTGCACTCTGGATCTAACTGGAGTGTGGTTTAATTCACTAGAGGATGGTTGCTCCCTATATACCAACAAGAGCAGTTCAGCTTCCAGGAGGTTACGGAGCTGTAGGAAATCACAGCCTACCACTTCTGATCAACACCTAGCATAGACAAAATGGCACAGGCTAGATGAAGAAGGCCCTTGCTGGCTGTGCATGAGCTGCCCTCTTCTGCCCATAGAGCGGTGCCCAGGTGACCACTAAAAGGCTGAGATGAGAAAGGGGCTGGCAGCCCCTTCACTGTCACAGCACCACAGCTTGAAATTCCAATCTCCTCCCACTCCCCTGGGGTAGTTTATGAGCCATTTTGGTTAGTGAACATTGGCTCCTAAAATTAATGAGCGTGTCTGTTTTCAACATACGGTCAATTGCTGATTGTTCTGATCTGGTGAGCCAGGCTGATGAACACATACCACCCACAGATAAAGAAAGAGCTGGGCTTTCCTGCTGCCTGTTGAGAAAAGGGAGGAAAAAGAAGCAACAGCAAAAAGCCCCATATCCAAATGGCAAAGGTACATCAGAGTGACTCTGCACTCAAAAATACACTTAATAGGGACCTGAACTATGAAAAGATAACTTCTGCTGCAGCTAAGGTTTTACTGAACATTTTGGGCTGATTATTTCTCTTCTCTATAGCCAGTAACAGACCCCAGGTGCTAGCCCTGGCCTTAACTGAATTTTAAATCACTGCCATAAAAAGGCATCTCTTCCTTACTCTGCTCATTCATGGGAATAGGTAAAACCATCGAATTCTCACACACACTGGTCAGCTCATCCCCTCCCACAGTAACACCCAGCCACAGCTTACCTGTCTGCCTTGTGCCATCAAGCCAGTGCTACTCAGCTGATTCCTTTGGGAAGTGGCACAGCACAGCTGGAGGCACATACACATAGCCATTTGACAAAGTGACTGCATGCACTCACTATCTGCACAATCATGCTAGAGAGCAGGTACATCCAGTCAACCAAAGTGTCAAGTAATGAAAGTTCTGATTAAGAAGAAAAAGAAAAATGCCAAATATCCCTTACAAGTCACAAGACACACTGCCCACGAGTAACTTAAGTGTTTTGTGCCACTGCATACATTGTATGTGCCTATCTACAGCCACGTGTTCACCTCATGAAGAATACGTGAAGATCTAAGCGGCACTAATAGCGTTTATGAGACTATCACCTGGACAGGTACTCCCTTTATAGTTCTAATGAAATAACAGAGAAAGACACACACAAAGACTAAAACCTTCTTAAAGAAAGAAACCTAATCTGTATTCCTGAATTCCCCAACCTGAATTCTTGATATCCCAAAAGGAAAACAAAATATACTCTGACACAGCCAACATACTAAAGCACCCTCTTCATTTAAAAACAAAGCATTTGCCATATAAACCCTGCAGTATGTCTGTCATGTACACATCAGGCCAAGCTTGCAGGAGAGAAGAGATGAACTGGAGCAGGGAACAGGAGGCAGTTGGTATAACAAGAGGAAAAGGAAAAGCAAGTAGCACGTGGGTGGCGGGGCAGAGAGCAAACAGGAGAGATGGAATACCAGAAAGGAAGGAAAGTTAAAGGGAGGTAAAGAGAGAAAGGGTGGGATCAATCACTGAGTCTGTATTAACTCAGTCACAGGGCTCTGACGATCTCTGAATGGACTGAGCTCTGCTGTCATAGTTTATGATACCAGCAGAGCCATTGGATTGAATTTTAGGTCTTCAATTGATCGCTCCATATCAATAATCCGACTTCTCTACTCACTAGTCAGCTCCTGTTACAAAACTCGGCTTTAATGACAAGGAATGCTTTCCTGACATTTTTTAGTTGGAGCAAATCAGTGTAAGAGTTGAATTGCTTTCACTGACATTTCACAGGGAGAGCACCATGGCAGGTACTGCTACCAGTCCTTGATAGCAATGAAAGGGCAGCTAGAAAGAGACAAACACTCCTGGGTATACAATATGCACCCCTTTGAACTCGGCACAGATGAAGGCTACTTCCATATAAAACGTGCCTGCATCCTCACACCATACACTTCAAACTGTCCCACTCATATCTACTGTTACTAAGCAAGCAGTGGTGCTGCCAAAAGCCACTGCCTTTTTGCATTTTACTCAGGGCTGAAGATAGTGCCTGCCTTATTGTTTGCTAAGGAGAGAACAGAGTACATTAGTGCAAAGTGTAGGAAGGCATCACAGGCAGGACCTCATTGTATTAAGTGCTGCACAAAGACAAAAAGGAACAGTTTCTGCCTGTAGGATTTAATATCTATATATAAAATTAGAGCTCAAAGATGGACATAGAGAGGGTAAACTACACAGAAACAAAAGAACATTCAAACAACTTGAGACACGCTGGTCTGGGTGAAATGCCAATTTAGAAAACCAATTAAACTTTACACTCGTTCGCAAACAGGAACTGAATCTGAACTGTTACTTTGATGAGTTTCAAGCTCAAAGCTTAAATATTTAACTTGCCTTTCTGCCCAGCATATTTGTTGCCTCACTTCTGAGCATTCAGGTTTGGGGCTTTGGATTTGAAAGCACCACAATAGAAGAAAACTTCAGAAGACATTTGAAGGAGAAAGTAAAACCCTGTGTCAACTCTGCCCACTTCTATAGGGAACTCCAACTTTTTTTCTTGAAGAAAGGATCAAAGCAAAAGGAAAAACATTAAGAAGTCATTTACCAACACTGCAAATGCAGAATGAAACAAGATAGAGACTGCTTTAACTGCAGGTGGGACTTCAAACTGTCTGAAGTCAGCAGCTCTGAACTGACAGAGAAGGGGCTGTGGGCAAGATGAGCAGAGTGTACTAGACTTCAGCAACTCTTCACCTTCTATACCCTGAACCTTGGTGGTTACCAGGCAGCAAAAGCCAGGACAATCTCAGCATTGTTCCGAGTTAATCTGCATCGTGCTAATCCTAGGCCATTTTCAACTACTTCTGGCCCATTACCTTCCCATCCTTCCAAGTCTAACAAACAAGTTTTAATCAGGCTGGAACACTGACCTTGCTCTGTCTCCATTCCAAATAGAGGCAAGTGGGCAGACAGAAAGATGACTTAAAAAAAAAACCAACCAAAACCTTGAAGCTTATAATGACAATTCTCAAAACCAAGGTCAAATCACGTATCAAAGGGCAGGTCAGGCACAGGGCACTGCTTCAGACTTAGATCTGTAGCAAAGCAGCTGCACCCCGAGGCTAATACACCATTTCACTAGAAGTCTGCAGCACCTTGAGTGAGAGACACACACCCACAGCAAATGTATTTCTAACTTCAGTAAGTATCTCCTTTTTGGAACTGCCAAGACAAGTGATGCATCTATTTTCCTACAGCTCACCCTGCACGATTGGTATTAAGGCTGTGTAGGCGTCTGGTGAAATGTTCACAAATTTCTCTGGAAAAGACAAAGAAATCCACAACTGTAATCAAATTGGAGATGCTGAGACCAATCCAAAACCTCCTTCATAAGGCAGGCTCATCCTACACAGCCAGAATTGAAACTGAGCCGTTACTGAAATCTCATCCAAAGACCTTTGCAGAAAGCACCTACAATACTATCTGCATGCACTTGGAAAGTAACCTTTGCAGAGGCAGCAACAGAAGGGAAAGTTACATGTGCGTTTCAGAACTAGGTAGAGAACCAGGCTGCAAACACATGATGAAAAGGAAAAAGAAATCTATAGCTGGGCCATTGAGATCCTTACTACAGCATGGACAGGTACCACTTGAGTGGGGGTTCAAGCGGCTGACTTTCTGTCAAGGCTAGACTACAAGTGCATCTGATTTGGCTGAATAATTGTTATCAGCTCCTGCTTCACACATCACATCTACATTTTGCTCACTGGGTTTCAAAACCTATGCATACATGACAGACATAGCACTGAAGATACAGACAAGATACACTGGTGTGCTGCTCCGTGGGCTCACATTAGGCTCCTGCTTCAAGAATCACTCCTTTTCCCCCCTCTCTCCACCAGGGAAATCTGCCTCATTGATGGAACTGCCCAAAGGGGAAAACACACATTTGGAAATTGCCACCTACATGTACAACTAATTCATCTCTCAGAGGCAGAACTGCTCCTTATAGGACACTTACTAAATGCCACCGTCACTGGAGAAAGTCCAGGCCCAGGGCAAACTGCTTACAACAACAGCACAAATCTGTACCACCAGAACCCAGCTTTTAACCTTACTGGCACAGCTTCCCAACACATTCCTCCTCCCTCCTAATGTTAAGATTTAGAAGTTTCATAGTGGGTGCAGATGCTGAATTTTTTGCACATGAAGTTTATCATCTAATCACAGCATAAAATGCCAAGTAACATTTGCGTAATCAGACTGAACGTATAAATACCCTATAGTTGCACAGTTGTTATAGCATATCATTCCTTAGTTTTCTGCTTTTACAGCTATCTGTAGTGACTTCAGTCCCCTCCTAAACATTAAAGGATCTCTACAGAATATATCTCAAGTGGGGGAGGAAAAGGGAAACACTACTCTTACCACTACAGAGAAGAACAGCAGGCAGAGATGAAGGGCTTGACAACATTACTTCCTTGGACCCCCTGGGATGTGAACTCCTCACAACCTGCCTTTGGCCTCAAAGACACACACATCCCAACCTCTAGCACTCAGCATCACAATGGCCTCCTCCCTTTGGCATTGTGAGGCAGCCCAGCTCAACAACATGTCCTAGAACCAGCACTACCCCTTTGTGGTGCAAAAGGCTTTTGCAGAAGGACCTGCTCCCCTGGCATGGGTCACATTTAGGAAGCTTGCAGGTCTAGGTATTGATAGGGCAAAGCTGCTGCCTTTAGTGGGATCTGGTGTTGTCTTCAGTTTCTATGTACAGCAGCTCAGTATTACAGCACACCTGTAAAATTATTCCCTCTCTGACACAGAATGCAACTCATCTAAGCCTAGGAACAAACAAACAGCAAAGGAGATTTCCCTACCAAATGCCTCTATTTTAGTACCTACTTCACTTTCCAATTCTGATGAAAGCCTGGAATTTGTGCTTGCAAGAAAAGGAGTATTTTGAAAACTCTGGATCAGCACGATAAATTTAACACACTTGAAAAGACAAGTTGCATGTTTACACCTCCTTGAATCAAGCGATTTGTTTCAACTTGTTGAATTACTTACTCCCCTTCCTACCTCCAAAACACCCATGCTCCAAGAAGATACCATGTTTTCTCAAGGAGGATTTAATAAGTTTATCTCACTTTCTCATTTTCCTCTACATAGCAGTTTAATAAGCTCTAGTGTGTGTCCTTTGTGCTAACATGACTGCTTGGCCAGCAACACACCATAATTCACCCAGAGGGGACCACAGCATCTTGGGAAACTCAAGCCCACGGAATCTTGCCTGCTTTTTAGGGGTGGGGTTAACAGGAACATCTTCTGAATGGAAGCTTTTTGGTCAGATTGATCAATTCCAAAGGAAGATAAATACATTGATAAGACATAAATACAAGATAAGACATTGGTTGTTTATCGAGGAAAAATCCCCCATGCATGCAAGGAATACTGACAACAGTATCTTGACCAGTAAATGTGAATTTAACAGAGCAAGACAACAACCTGAACTCCAGAGACATCATTATGGAGCTGGTACTCATATTGAAGTGAACGGAGAGGCTCTGAACACTTTAATGCTTCAGAGGGGCCTGGTTTATTTCTGATAGGGCATGAATATCCAATAATCTGACAGTTAAGAGATCATCCTAGAAAGCAACTGGAGTATGAATATTAGCCTCACACAAGTGTATACTCAATCAGCTTTTTGCCTGGCAAAGACCCTGTTAGCACATCATGCTTTTCTGGCATTCAAAAAACAAACCCCAAACCTCAAAACCAAACACCAATTAAGGGACAGATGAACAAGAGAACAGGCAAGAAGGATGCTAGAAAAACAGATAGATTAGGACTAAACAGCTGCAGATTTTGGGCATCATCTTTCTTCCAGTACTGAGAACTAAAAAAATCACAAGGATCCATGAAACAGAGTGAAGTGGCTTCAACAGTGTCCAATATTAGAAGGCCCTGCTTCTAAGTTCTGTCAGATGCAGGCAGACCTAGCATATCTGGCAGCATTCACAAGAAGCCCTGGAACAGTGACTAGCACCTACCACTGCAAGCACTTTCTCAAGCAGGACTACCAGTAAATTCCCACTGGGATAGATATGCTGAAAACACACTGATAAATGGGCTCAAAACACTGAGATTTGCTGCTTCCATGGAAAATACTGAAATATGAGCCGTCGGCACAATTTAAATAGGCTGCATAAATAGGACCTCCTGTCTCAGCCACAGGAAAGACACAAATGCTTTCCAGCCCTAGAAGCCAGGCAGGGATGCAGCCACTGCTCTCCATTTCCCATTGTCCAGCAGGAACACAGAATCAAGCATGCATATTATAACTCACAGCAGTTCTGCAAAGACAGCAGCAAAGAGGGCAACACATGTGAAGTACTCTTCACTCTCATCAGGCTGTGTTGAAGTGGCCTGGGAGTAACTGATTGCAGTCACAATCTCCTGCTGAGCTAGATGGTTACTACAGAAGGCAGTTTTCAGCTGGACTGGGGTAAGACATAGTAACTTTGGCCGCAAAGAATGAAGGCTCAGAAAGAGAGATGAAGGATGAACGCACTGTGCATCTGTTAATCACAATTTAGACTATATCTCAGGGTACCATATTGATATGCAGATAGGCCTAAGCAGATGTGCCCTCCAAGCAGCTCGTTTTAATAAAGCACACCAACCAAAGGCTTCAGCTCAAGCTTCCCCAATATATTCTTCTTTATTATTTTTTTTTAATTTAAAAGCCCTTCATTGCACATTCAATCCATATCAGGAGAGAAACAGAATAAAATCACCATCAATTTTAATTAACTCTTACTAGAAACATCCCATTTCTGTAACGACTGAACAGCTGTCTTCTCAAGTGTCTCAGGGCTCAGATCCCCAGTTACATTTAGCTAGGGTGGGGGGAAACTGCATCACTATTCCAAACCCAGACAAGGCTAAGATCAACCCTGACTTCTTTCAGAAGGCCTCTGCAGACCTTCTTACTGCTCCCTTGCCTACTGTACAATCAAAACCCCAGTAAGCAAACACTAACCATCTTGTATCAGAGTAACTTTTAGGAATAAAGAGCATTTCAGAAAAAGAAGATGTAGGTGCAAAGGAAATATGTACTTCCAGCATATTAAATATTCAGTACAATTTCCATGCATGGTTTCATATGCAGAAATGGCTTTAAAGATCATTACAGAAACTCTACTACCATTCAGTATCTTTCAAGTTTTGGCCAGCACAGTACATTTCTTTTGATCGTAAAGAACTTCTTGTTGATGCTTCAGAGAGTGTCTGTAAAAAGCTGTACAGGATTTTGACATTCCAACTTACCAGCTTGGCAAAACATATCACTGTCTTTTACACAGTCCCATCTTCATTTGTCAAGACCCTTGAAGGCAGTGGGCAAAGGCCTGAGCTAAGATGCCTGCATCCTTTGTCTCCCTCCTTGTTTTCTTCCCATGCCTCCCCAAGACATTAGATCAAAGCATCTCGCATTGGGACATCTAATTAAAAAGCAGCTCCTTTCCTTGGCCAGGTTACTGGCAGCGTTACAAAAGGTTGCAAGTTCTTGTCCATCAGACAATGGTTGTAAATAGCATAGGGTCAGTGCTGTCTCTCTATTTTAATTACAACTGCATAAATCTAACAGAATGATTTCAGAAGGATGGAAAGGGAGGAAGATTGTCCCTCTGAAACACTTCTCCTTTAGACACACCTGACCACATTAAGAACAAGCAACCCAAAGACATTAACATTAAAGGGGGAAAAAAATAAGACACCAACAAAAGCCCAAGGGAGTGCTCTGAGCAGCAGAACTAATGAAGCCTCATTTTCTACAGATTTGCATCTCATGACTGATTGACTTTGGCGCATAAGGAAGAGAAAGCACCAGCTGAAGCTTTGCCTGCCCTTGGGCAGAGATAACAACTCACTCCTGTGGACTTTTGCCTCTAGTAAGGCTTGAGTTCTCTCTAGCAGCATGGCTGCAAGACTGGAGACACCTCAAACTAGAAGCCAAACGATGAAGACAGAAGCCCTATCAAGCTACTGAAAGCTCCCAGAAGGAATCAGCAGCTCAGGCTTAAGCAGAGTTACAGCTTATTCTTCTGACAAGCACACAAAAGACCTGCCAGTGCTGATCACTCATAACCACTGCCAGCACACCGCTGCTGGGACCACACTGAACACCAGCAGCTCAAAGGAATGTCATTGCTCCAGGTACAGCAACTACTTCCCTGGCACACAGGAGTCCTGGATGTTCAGTGTACCTGAAGCGATTTTACATGAGACAGCGACGAAGTAATTAAAATCTGAATCCTCTAGAAATCCTCTAGAAAGCTGAACTTGTCATTGCTGAGTGCCTCCTGGTAACAGGGAACACCTTGGCAACAAGTGGCATCACACGGGCTCAAGGTGACAAGCCAGCCTTTTCTTCCAAATTAATAATCTGATGCACTGCCTAGGAGAAAGATCCCGTTCATTCTGTAAGCACTGTGCTTAAGCATTAGCTAATTATGTTTCTTCTTCTGAATCTTAAGACAACACTGCAGCTGGACACAACGTGAGCAATGAGGCTTACATTTTAGACTCCCCAAACAATCACTGCCACTGAACATTGGCACCCAGTAAAAGGATAAGCTAGGTAATCAAAGCACCGTATGTAAAGAGAAAGGTTCACAAGTACTAAGCTTCAATGTCCGTCAAATCCTTCAGAAGCCTGTCAGACCTGCTTCCCAGTTAAGACACTCCTGTCCTTTCCTTTCAGTAAGGCTGTCTCCCTACTATTTATCAACCCATCAATCCCCAAAATTAGGAGGTTACTCCATGTCACATTACAAAACATAGGACCATACGTTTTATTGTAGCAGTGAGTTTCACCAAGATTAGTGCCTGACTTTATTCTAAGCTGTACAAACATACAGCAGACACTTCCTGCCCAGGTCACGTAACCATATAAATACACATGATCAGGGATGGTGGTATTACATGACTTCACAGAACAGGAATGAGAAAAATCCCACAGACTGTCCACAATCACTCAAGATAGTCTGTAGAGCAGCTCAAAATTGCCCTTAGTTGCAGCCCAGTGCCTTGAACGTTAGCCCTTGCTTAACCTGCCCTCTCAGTTCACAAAAGAGTACCTCTACTACCAAGAGTATCTGCATTACCACAAAAGAGCATTTCTTCTACCAAATCAGCAATAGCATCCCTCTTTTACACTTTATTCCCCAGCCCCTTTTACATGCATATGTAGTAAGTTTTCATGCGAGACTTCCCTACTGCCAAATGTTATGAGCAATATGGAGCTATGTGAAACAAATACAGTTTGTACTTATAAGAAAAGAGATTGATAGACAGGCAGCTCTCAAAAGTTGAGCAGGTTAAATGGAACCACTATATTCTCTAAGTGAAGGGTGAGACCAACATGAATAACACGGTCAGGCAGAAATTTATGAAATAATTCAGAGCTTATGTTACAATTACTTATGCAAAAACAAACAGTAAAAGAATATGCGATTCAATATAATGCATATGAGAGAAGAGGAATGCTAAGTGCATGATATACACACAAGCATTCTTAAATCATAAAAGTGAAATTAAACAAGTAGCTCCGTGAGCCATAGAGATAATGAAAACCTTTTTCCTACAGCTGTGCATCTCATGGCTGGGCAGCTTCAATGGCTGACAAGGTGTGAATGCCAAGTAAAGCTTCCTCCACAGAACAGACATTCCCAGGGTTTTCTCCTGGATAAACCCTGTGGGGTTTAATAAAAATGCAGCTTCACACTACACTTTCTCCCTCAGTGAGATCAAACCCAAGTGCTCTCATCACCTATGGGCAGGTACCCATTTTCAGAAATCACTTTTCCTTATATGCCCTGCTGTCCAAAATAGCTGGCTGTCAGGACCTCGAGCTATGATGGGCAAGGAAGGAATATAAAGGGGCATGCATACCTCAACTGTTTTGGTTTCTCTCCATCCTGTATTTCACTAGTGAGGTTACTACTCTACCAACACATGGCAGGTAGTAATGACAAGCAGCACTACAGATGAGACGCTGAGCCTTGCTTGCTGTAATGATGCAAGCAGAAGCATATCAATCCATATTTAAGTAGAGCCCTTATACTCTCACAGTTTGCTAAGGGGGAACAGCAGCAGCTGGTCAGTTCATAGCAGTCAGAAAGTGGTACTCGAAGGACTTGTGGCTGTTAGTTAGGGAGAGAAGAGCAAGATGGGCATTCTTCCTTTTCTTCCCCAATCTGCCTGATTGCACAACTGTGTGATTAACCTTTAATCCAGCGATCATCAGGTCTTTCAACATCAGAATGAACAGGAAAAACCTGTTTCCAACTGTTACTGCTCTAAGTGCTATGTTCCTGTACTGGGATTAGATAGAGGATGTTGCAAAGAATAGTTGCTGTGTTTCCTTTATTGTCTGCTTTGTAAGACATAAAAAGCAAAAATAACAGATTCCATAACCTTAAAAGCTTCCATAAAGCAACATGCTTACATCTCAGAATTGCCAGAAAGCCTGCAGCCCACCAGGTTTCAGCACATAGGCTTTGCTAGCCAGACCTTCTGCACAAGAGCGGGAGTAAAAACAGGCAGATGCAGCCGGTACGAAGTGTTCAGGGTGTTAGTCCCAACCCTACTGTGAACACATTAAGCAAGTCATTTTACCTTTCTGTCTCCATTTCTTTATCTGTAAAATGGAAATGCTGATACTTAAGTAGAGGAATTCAAATGAAGGAGTACATTCAGGCAGGCTCTAAAATGCAATAGCAGTGATTGCCAGAGACCTGAGACAGCCCAAAATAGCTGCAAGAATATTTCACCTACATCCTTGTTAGACTTCAGCTATTCCCAGAGGTGAGAGATATTAACACAACAGTACCTCCTGCAGATTTAATCCAACATCTTAGAAGGAACTGCAGTCAGCCCAGGCAAGGCTATCACCATCAGTGACCTAAAATCATTCCCCTTGCAATTTAATATTCAGTTTAAGAATGACTCCGAGTATGTACCCAAATCAGTTTTAGCAGGCATGCTTCTTCAGAAGCTCACTACCCAAACACAGAGAAAACTTCAACTCACAATCTTATTCTAGTTATAAGCTACTTCATCCCCTGATTTTCTTGTGTTAGCACTGTTCTTAAGCTTAAATAATCCTTTTCCCTTCCTGTGCTCTATTTCGTCTCAGTGTATTTACAGAAGTCAACTGCATCCCTTCTATGTTTCCTCTGTCTCAGGGTCTGCCCAGTCCCTGTTCCTACCAAGGGCTCACTCTGAATCCCAAGGAGGAGCTGCAGCAGAACTGACCCAGCCTTTCTGCCATTATAATCCTAATACTTATTAGCCTTTTCTTTTCTCCTAGGAGTACATGCTAGGTGAGCGCACTGATTGCCAGGAAGAGTAGAACAACGCTGAAACAGGTCACAGAAGTGCTGTGTTCCTTTACAGAGTATGTAACTGTGCATTATTATTTCCACTGCAAAAGAGGCAGCCAAAACACAAAACATTTCTCCTTGCATAAAAACACCATGGTAGAGGACTTGGGTGCACAAGAGATGCAAAACTCCAGCCAGGTCAAGGATTCATAAAAACTTCATCCTATGGGAACAGAGGCAAACTCAGGAACACACCAACTTTGTGTTCAAACACTGGGTGATAATACCAGTTATGTTCATAGCTACATGAAATCCCTGATACATACGTTTCTTAGATTACCTTTAGACATTAGAGGTAGGTCGAGGTGGGAAGAAACAGTAAACACTGAGTTCAGGAACTAGAACATGGAGGAAAACAAGGGGTGCTCCAAAAGCTCACACCTGCTTTCTGCACATATCAGAAGATCTACCTCATTTACAGCAAGGCCCAGCTCCAAAGTCCTCAGTTCCAGTGTTTGCCCTCTCCCCTGTGGCTACACCAGTCACATATGACAGCATCTGCCACTGTGTTAATGTGGGCAGCCACAGCATGTAGTGAACTCCCATACACCAAACACAGCTCTACTAAGCAGCTGGCAAGTTCCCTTCCCACCCACACGCTCTACATCCTCATCCATCCATTCCTCTAGACCCAGTAAGCACTGCCACCTCTCCTGATGTTCAGCTCACCCCTTACACCCTCTTGAGGTGGTGAAGCACCCACTGCCTGTGTGCTCCAGAATTCAAGCTTCATTACATCATGTCTCTAACAACCATAGAATACAGCAAGACTTCACAGGGGTCTTGCCACACCAGCTGTCTCTCTCAGTTGGCTGGCTTCGCTGGGGTATCAGAAAAGGATGTGTAAGTATCCCAGGCAGGGAATTATAGGCTGACTAGTCCATGTTAAAAAAGCTTCTTCCTAATCCTGTCAGATGCTGCTTGCCTTAAGCCCTGAAGCTCTAAGATATCGATCACCATCTCCTTTTATCCTGCACAACAGAGCTGTGTTTATTCTCTAATTCCTTGGCCATCCTTAATCCCACTCACTTGACAACCTGAGCGATCTCTGGTGGCACTGACTTCTGCTGCCCTAGTTAGGAGGAAAGTGCAGATGTAGTTCTCCATTTTAGGCAACTGTTAGCTTGTCAGGGAAAAAATGAAGAGAAGATTTGACCTGGTAGCCTCTGCTCCATACCAGAGTTCATCTAATACCTGTGTGTGCATGAGCCAGCAAACCACTGCAAGAGGTAAGGCTTTGCTGACCCTCAGAATAACTAGAAAAATCACATCCAAGTTTCTTGAGGTATTCCACTTCCCTACTGAAGGGAGTGGTAAGGGCAGCAAAAGGGCTGATCTTAAGCAGAAGCTGCCTAACACTGTTCACCTGTGCTAAGATCACTTCTATTTCAGAAACTGGTAGAAATGAAGTTATCTCAGAGTACCTGAGCTCACACTTTCCACAGGAAGAGGTTATTTGCCACCAGAATATGTTGCACCTTGAGCCTCTCAGTTTGCATTCTCAGCAAGGCACACAAGACAACAATAACATACTTTGAGTAAGAAAACTCTCCCCAACCCTTTTAATCTCACAACTTAAATACACATGTTCACTTTTAAATTCACAGCCTTTTTCTTCTCATAAAGCCAAAGTTAAGATAACTACTACTTCCCATACACACATAATTACTACTTCCCATACACACATAATTACTCACTCAGTAGTGTCCTGTGCACTCTTTCATATACAACAATATCAGGATGGAAGGATCCTGTTAGAAGTCTTTCCTCCAACGGTAGGGATGCAGGTGTGCTCATTGCTTATCCCAGATGTTAACACATTCAGAGCATTCTGATGCTCTTGCCTGATCCCTTGGCATAATACAGACTGTGGATCTCATGTAGTGCTTCCTGGAGCAGCCCGTAACTCCTCTGGACATCTTCTAAAAAAGGCCAGTCTCAATGTTTCAAATCCCACCTCAATCTACTATAACTTCCACAGGACACAGCAGTCAGTATTATTCCAGCCAAGCACATATTATTGATTGATACAATAGTATGATAAGATTGTCGATGGTTTCTGTTCCAATCTTCATGCATCATCTTCACACTTTTTAATTTTTCAGGGGGAGAAGACAGATAAAAAGCTGAAGTCCCTGCTAGGTTATTGAGCAGAGCGTTTTAGCACAAAGACCTCCATTCTCTTCCCCTTTGCTGATCGCTGTTAATCAGGAACCCATTAAGGTGACCAAACAGTCCAAACTGTTTCTTCCAAGTTGTAACCTCACATAAGCAATGGCACATACTGCAAGGATGGGGTCCTACCCTGCCAGGAAGGCATCAATGGCAGGATCCCACCATCCCATAGACACTCTGCTTGGCTTTTATCTGTCAGGACTAAGCCTGCTGGTTCTGTAGCAGTGGCCAGGAAAGCCTCTTCTTGTTTTTCCAGGCTGAAAACTGATGGTTTAAGTTTGGTCTTTGTGCTCTGTCCTTTGAGGCAGCTCCAGGCTTGCATGAGCACACTGCTACTCAACCGGGAGATGCTCCGTTCCTTCATTGGCTCCTGCAAGGGCTTTTGTTGCCATGTTTTCCTCACCAGACAGGACACTCCTGCAAAATGCTTTCCTTTCTACACAATCTGCTCAGAAAGGAGACCAACTCCAGCTATGGCTTAGCGGTTGAATACAACTCCCATAAGCAGCAAGCACAGACACAGAAGAGAAAGATATGAAGCACCTGGTGCTGGCCTTTTTATATCTGTACTTGGGGCACGCCTCTTCCTTTGTTATCCCCTGAGTGCCTCCACCCTACACACAGGTGGGTCTCATCAGTTACTCAACACCACTGCCCCCAGCTTCCATCCATTGCCTTCTAATCAAGCCTGCAGCAATTATACCCCCCTCCACATGTGCAGGATGTTAAAGGTGGGAAGTGAAGAGATTTTCTGTCCTTTGATGACCAAAGGAAATAAAGATGAGGATCTTATCCAAAGTCCCTGTAAAGTGCTTTATAAAGCAGGCTGCCTTGTTTTACCAAGCAGTCCTTAAGACTTGCCTGAATGCCTGTTTCCACACCCTTTGCTGTTCCCTTTTAGGCTGTGCTGTGACTGCTGCTCATTCTCCTTAGGCTGTGCCGCCTCTTTGCTTGTCTTGTTTAGACCATGGGGATTGGCAAAGGTCATCTCTTGGCACAAGAGCATGCAGAAACCAACATGAAGAAGTTCTGATCTCAGCACGGCCAGGACCAGCAGTCAGAGCAAGATGCTGCCACAGCATCCTTGGTGGATGTGTTATAGATCTGAATACCCCCTGAGCACAATATAGAGGACAATGCAGCTGAAAGATTGAAGATATGTGCACCCGACTTAGGATATTC
The DNA here is from genome assembly GCA_032466535.1 of Forpus xanthops. Taxonomy (NCBI): domain Eukaryota; kingdom Metazoa; phylum Chordata; class Aves; order Psittaciformes; family Psittacidae; genus Forpus; species Forpus xanthops. The sequence goes on from JASSUY010035913.1 coordinate 136,675, forward strand.
ACCTCTTTAGAGTCAGCAGTGAGAATTACCTTCAGAGAGCAACTCAGAGCATCTGTCTCTCTGCATTGACTGTACAATGAATTAAGACATTCTGTCCTTTTAACACAGGCTAACCTAACTTAGATGATTTGAATTAGACAGTGTGAAAACAGCTTCTTTCTTTCCCTCCCTCAATAATTTCCTAGTGTCAGTTAAATGCTGAAGAAATTGCATGGAAAACTGGGCAGAGAGAGTGCATTGGTGTCACTGACATCTGCCTGAGTATACAGCTGGGGATATTAATAATCATTTCTTCCATCTGAGTTTGAGGGACAGGGGATAGGGGTGGGGGGGATAAAAACCCAAGTGTTTTGTAGCTTACTGTTCGAATTAATCTCCTGTGACAACTGCTGATTTGGGTTTGTGATTCAATCCTCCATATGCCTAGCTCTATTGGTCAATTAAGTGCAGGAGGCGATTGGGAGAAGCAGTGATGCTCAGACTGATTATAAGAGGAAGCATCACACAGCACTTAGGACATGTAAAGCTGGCTGGCATGCTTGGCATTCGCATGGCCAAGCTGAGCATGAGGTAGTTGCTGCTTTCCAGGTCAAGGAGATTCTCCCTGGCTCCTACAGGGACAAGACATAGATGCCTGGCTGTTGACCGTTTGTGAGCAAGAGGCACCATTTCAGGGAGGGAGCAAACAAGCACAAGGAATTATGGGGAGGAGAGGATCAAAGAACAAATAAAAGACTACAGGAATATGAACGGCTTCTTCCATTACCTATTGATGTAGGAAAACAGATACAATCTAAACCAGAAAGGTTAGGAACAAGGGACCAGCAGAAAAAATGAGAATCAGCTTAGAATAATCCAGGTTAATGCATGTGAGGGAAAATAAATGGAAACCAAGACATTGAGAGAGGGGTAAAGCTGGAATTTGGTAATGATCAGATAAGGGCTGTGGGAGATGGTGGACAGCAAGTTACAGATCCGCAATGCTCTATAGCAGCAGCAGAAAGAAGAAGAGTTAACACAATGGTGTGCTTCATCTGCAGAGAAACCATGTCAGAAAGCGAGGAGGTTCTGCCCCTCTGTACGGACCTGGCAGGACAGCACCTGGAATGCTGCCCTCAATTCTGGGCAACGTGCATTTACAAAAGATGGTGATGAGCACAGGGTACAGAGAGAAGAGCAGCAGGAAAAAAAATGATTAAGGGTCTGAAAGCACTGACATATGAGAAGAGATTAAAATAATTAAATATGTATTGCTTGGCAAGGGGTAAGATTAACCATCTACAAGTGTGTAAATACCAAGAAGCTAGAGGAATTGTATTAAGGGGTATAAATATAAGTGTAATAGAGCAAAAGTAAATACAGGCTCAATATTAAAAAAAAATAATAATAATCCACAGCCCTGAGTTTTTTTTTAACTCTCCTTGAGAAGGTGAAGCTTATGGCTTGCTGCAGCTGTAGTGGCATGAAAAGAAAAGGGTTCTATTGCTGCAGTGGCAAGTCTGCACAGATACAGACCCAGAGAAGAAGATAACAACACAGGAATCACCAGCAGTTAGAAGTGACCCAAACTGGCCTGTAGAGAGCTCAGCAGAAGCCAGAGCTGCAGCAGACCTATGGGTCAGCTGCTCTAGCAGAAGTTAGCATGGAAAAGGAATGGAGACCATGCTGTCTTCAAAGGGCACCCAAACCCCACTTTTTTTGAGGTGCTGGAATTGGTGTTAGCTTCTAACTGTATCCTTCCATCACTACACCCACTTTGCACCAGCTAAACCAGGAATACACTGCGATGCGCTTCCCTACCACTCTGTTCTACAAGGACATCTCCCTATTTTAGCCTGCTGTGCTGTGGGAGCCCAGCAGTACAGCCCCACGTCAGTCACAGAGCCATCAGCAGAGGGTAAGCTCTGCAGTGCCCTGAAAAGCTCTGCTGGCACCACTGCAGCAAGCTCGCCAAAATTGGCCTTGTCACTTTAAATACATTAGACAATAAATCATCCCTCTGAGACATCCCCAAAGCAAAAACAGGGGGAAAAAATAGCACTTAAAAGCCCTTTTCTATTACAAAGCCTCTGGGGAGCTTTTAAACTTGGAGAGCTTTTTTAGTGAATTTTATGCTTTTTTCCCCCTTTGCCTGCCTTTATTATCAGTTGCTAACATTAGCCTTGCCTTCCTATGACCAAGCTCTCAGACTCTCTTTCCTTTTGCTTCTCTTTCTTAAGTTTCCCCCTTTTTCTTTCTCACCCTTACATATGCACACATAAATGCCTGTAACGTCCATATAATAGTCTCTTTCCCATTTAGCATCTCCTCTTTAAATTGAAATTACTCCTTGCCAATATTGCTTTCTTCCATATCACTCTCCTCTTCCGTGCACTTCTGTACTCCCCCCCTCTCATCTGTCATTCTTCACGTCTTCTTGTACTGAAACAACTTCAAAACCCTTTTGCTGCTTTTCAGAGAACTATGTAAATTGTGCAGCTTGAACCTATTTTTACAAAGCACTCTGATGGGTTTCCTTCTTAGACAGCATATTCCTTCACCCTTGTCTTAGGAGTCATCAAGCACTACTGACCTTGAAAAGCAGTATTTAGTCCTACCATTACAGTTCTCCAGTACCAGCTTTTCCCAAGTGGACTTAAGGAATAATGTTTCCTCCATTTTCCAGCACTTGGGAAGTCAAGCATGTCTATACAACCAAATCTCCTATATAATGCTTGAATCTTTTTCCTACCTGCTGCTTTGTTTTGGCCTTAAAAACTTGATCATTAAAACCTTGAGGAATGAGTCCAGTCCGCCTGTGTGCCTTTCTAGAGCTGTGTGGGAGAGGCAAGCAGCCTTTTCCTTGTATATGAGTATATTGCATCTTCAGTCATATATGTGAGTTCTGTGCCAGAGCAGGAAGAGGGAATGTATGCTGAGGGCAAATTTCAGTAAGTTACAACTCTGTGAAACAACATGATGATTTTCCATAGGCACCACGCTGGGAACCAAATACACCTGTCAGTATCCCGCTATCATAAAGCAACTCTTACACCACGTCTGACCTAGCAGAGTCCTGCACAAGTGCTATGAGCTAATTTTGCTGCGGTGTTATTCCTGTGGGTGCAAGCCCAATTTGACCTTGTGATCTCCAGCTCCTCATTGCTGCTACCTGAGTGTCAACATTGCCATGGTGAGAAATGCTACTTCTAGAGAAATACAAGACAAAGTAGAAGATAGCAGCCTGATTAATAATGAAGTTAACCATCTTTAGCATTGATGACCAACCCAATAAGGCACCTCTCTAAACAGTACAAAATATGGTACTTTTTTATCACTAGGGACAGCAAGACAGTTGGGACAGCAATAGCAAACACAACTGATAGTTCTGTCCTTTGCATAGTGTGCTGGATTTACCCTGGATAGGGGATGAATTAAAGGAGCAGGGATCACAACAGTTAGTTGGCACCACATGATAAATTTGACAGGCTGAAGCATGGCAAAGAAAATGGAGATGGAAGCAGAAATAAAACCTATTACTTTGATACCTTGTGGCTTGCTGGTCTCCTCAATAGTCAATCAAAGAATGACTTGGGTTGGAAAGGACCTTAAGATCATCTAATTCCAACTCCCTCTCATGGGCAGGGATGTCTCACACTAGACCACGTCACCCAAGGCTCTGTCCAACCTGGCCTTGAACACTGCCAGGGATGGAGCATTCACCACTTCTCTGGACAACCTGTACCAGTGCCTCATCACCCTCACAGTAAAAAAGTTCTTCCTTATATCTAACCTAAACTTCCCCTGTTAAGTTTGAGCCTATAACCCCTTGCCCTATCACTACAGTCCCTGTTGAAAAGTCCCTCTCCAGCATCCAATATATCAAATAAGTAGCCAATACGCATGCTTTGAAGTCAAGGGTCATCCTCCTCATCTCTTGCCCATGCCTCTCCCTCTTCTCTAATTACTCCTCAGCCACAGCCTGAGTGACCAAATCTCAGCCCCAGGACAGCCAGGGGAATGGTGTGGGACACACAAACATGGAGCACTAAAGCGTGAGTGAAAGGAGACATTACATCCTGGGCTTTTGTCCAAGGAAGTGGGAGGTGGGGACGGAAATGAAAGGTCTATGTTCTCCCTAATCATTTCCGCCACAGTAAGGGAGAGGGTGCGACATACACCAGTGGATTGTGGCCATTAGAAATGAACTGCTGGTGGCTGGCAAATTGTAAATGAGAGAGCCAGAGTGAGAAGAAAGAAAATCAAAGGGGCGACGAGGTTGTGTTTTATTTCACTTGTAGCGCTTTTCAAATTCAGCCCTAACAAAACTTGATTAAAGTAAATCCCTTTTTTACGGCCTGTGGAGTCTCTAAGATTATGGTGTTAATGGAAGTGTGATTCGATCCGTCAGTAATGGTGCATGTCGGGGCCAAGGCGCCTCAGACAAGTCCATTTTTTAAGACGTATTTATTGGGTTTTCCCCCCTTCCCTCTCCTTTCTGTTCTCTGCATTGCGGTGTTTAATTGAACAGTTTAAAGCGATTCCTCTTCAAGGCCCATTAATTGATTTTATTTGTGTATTCTCCAGGGGTCAAGGGGAAAATATATAATAACACATAAGCTCCAGTCCTGAGTTTGTCCCAGGCCCCACCTTTCCACAAACATAAAGAACCTTTCATCTTCAGCATTTCAGATTTCTCCTCTTCCTACCCTTATTCTCTGCCAATAGCGCTCTCACATGTTAATCTCTCTGCTTTCCCTTTTCCAGTGTTTATCTCTCCAATTTGCCACCCTTATTGGGAGCACAAGGCAGCAATCTCCTTCATTCTTCTCCCATGTGACAAATGCCACATTAGCTTTAAAATGTCACTTTGGTTTTATGGACTGCAAATAACTTCCCCTATTCCAAGCTGAGCGGAGCATAGGGCGCTGAGTTACATGTATTTGTAAACCAGGGGTCCTCAAAGCTCAGGTCATTTCTTCTACAACTGGGGGTGATTTTCATGAGCTCCTTAGGAAACACTTCCTGAGCAGTCTGCCTCTTTCCCACTTTGCTCCCAACAGGGCACTTGAGCCTCTGGGTGACAATAAAAAGCTCCTTCTTTGTGCCACTGGGTCTGCAAGTGGACACCATTTCTTTCTCAGCTTCCTCTAGCATTCAGGTAAGCAGCTAGTCCAAATAAATACGTATTGAGCTGGGTTCATTTACCTCAGATACTGCAATGCCATTTGTTTCCTTCAGCCCCAGTTCTACTCCCTAAAGCCAGCCCTGAAGATAATTTCTTTCCTGATCCTGAATCCCTTACTCTCCCCTTCTTCTGCAGAAGCACATTTCTTCAAATAGGGTTTCCAAAACATCAGGGGGTTCTTTTTTATTATTATTTTTAAACGACAAAATGTACCAAAGAAGTTTTCATCCTCCCACTCACCTCACTCAGATCCTGTCTCTAAATTAATACAAGGAAAAAGACACTTATCTTTCCATCCTCTCACTGACATGGTCTGGGTGAGAGATCATTGCCACAGACAGGGCAGTTCTTTAGGGGTGCAGCCTTCTCAATCGCATTCACACAATCCTGAAATTGTTTTGGAATTCAGCAACATATAACACACTGGACAGGACCAAATCCAATAGAAATCCTTTACCAATAGACCTCTTGTACTGCTTGCTCCTGGGAGCACATAAAAAATTCCCTTCTATACTACGGCTGATAGAGAAGTTATGGATGCAGAATGTAATTACCCATGAGTGGAAGCCTGCCTTACTCCCTTTCCTCTTATGACAAGTACCATGGTATATTTAAGCAGGCAGGATTTCAGATTTATGTCTGAAATCATAGAAAGGGAGGATTCACCAACATTGTGCAGAGGAAGAGGTTACAGTAAAGGCAAAATATTCATTAGCACTCTTCTGCTCCAAGCTAAACTTTCCATAGAAGGTTGAAAATATGAATCCTGAGCAAGTTAGGTCTATACTGAGTTCCTAAGCTCTGGCCAGAACAAAAGTTACGCACCTGGAGCTGCAGTCAGACCTGTGGCACTAGTCACCAGAGCAGAGTTTCCCAGGTTGGGTTGATAGTTCACTGATGAACTCTTTTGGTAAGACATGGGGGCATTACTGTGAGGTGAATATGCTCATCTAGTTAGTTTTAAGAAACATGAACACAGTGTCATAGTCTTTTCTAGGTATCCTCATCTTCTGGCTCTAATTTATAACTGTATTTGGAACCACCACCTGATCTTTTCACTACCTTCTTCCTTGCTGCACCAAGACACAGCTCTGCTGAGATCTCACTGATGTTTCTGCTGAGTTACACTCCACAACACCTCTTCCTGGTGATTACAGCAAATGGGCCATCTCATTTTCTTAAAGGTTAACAAGACAGTTTTGTTAAGCTTCTTGTAACAGGAGCTTCCTACATTTGTAAGTATGGTGATTTTTGGATTAAGTTCTCCAGAGAAGTTCTCCAGAGAAGTCCAGCTGTGATCTAGACCTTTATCTAGCATTTTTACTGTAACAGCTGCCCTCAGAGACCTGTGTCCATAGTACAGAGGTCCATACTGCAGCTCTTGACCCCAGACAGTTATTTTCTAGACTTTCAGTTACAGCCGCACTCTGTCAAACAAGATTAAAGTAAATTTCCTCCGTGCATACACATGCAAATATACACCACCATTCCTCCCACATTCTCCTGTCAAGGTTAAAGACCCTACAAGTCCATTATCACCTGAATTCAAAGAATCCATCCACTCCCCAAGAGTTTTCATCTGCACACATCGTGATGTCACTTAGCAGGGTTTCTACCCTTTGTGTTTCAGATATAGTTTCATTTCAGCATAACCTTGATCTGCCTATGTTACCAGAGCAGATCTCCTCCATTTCAATGTTCACCCTCCCCCATATACATATGAAACTCAGTGTCCTCCCTTAGCTAATATATACAAAGGAATCAATCTGCCAGGCACACATACCCGCACAGCCTCAGCAAATTAACCTTGCAGAGTAATTAGGGCAAGCACCATGGTGTTGGTATCATGGCCTCATTTTGCTGCTCTAAGCATTAAAAAAACTACCACAGCACAGCTAACAGTTAAAATCAATAGCCCACTATATTAATAAGAATAAAGTTAACCAAGTTATTCCTTGCTCCTGCGATGGGCTACAAGCATGTGCAGGAGGCACGAGGAGTCTGGAGGTCCCTACTGATATAGCTTTGACAGAGACCAGGCTTGAATTGTGTCTGCTCTTTAGTGGAGGCTCTTAAGAGGCTCACACAGAGGACAGATTTACTGGGCAAGATCATAAGCAGTTGCCAAATAGTCTTTCCAGGCCTGCAATGGTCCAGGAGCTGTGGAAGTCAGGCAGTTTCTATTTGCACTGCATAATTGGCTGAGCCTTTCACAACATTGGGAAAGCCAGCTGCTGCTTTCTGCTCAGAGCTAATGCCACCTGATTGATTTAATATTGTAATGAATATAATCCTTTCTTGCCACCCCACTCCTCACAGTCAGCCAGCAGTTAGAGAGAACAGACGCTGCAAACAAACCTGCCCAAGCAGCTGGTGTGGAGTGCCTTGGCTCTTCCACTGACCGAGCAGGTCAGCCATGTGCTCCAGAGAGAGAAGTGGGATGCATGCCAGGCAAACACACCCATGCACACAATTTTCTTGTACCTAAGAGTGGCTTGTAGATCTGCAGAGATGGCAAATGCATAGACGACAAGGTATGACCACAAGTGAAGGACACAGAATAGCACTGTAGGAATATACCCTCAGCTTAGATTTCAGACACCAGATTTAAAGATGCCTTGCAAGGGTTTAGAGAGGTGCAAACGTGTGAAAATGGAAGATACCCAAGAAGTGGGCTAAAATAAAGTGAATTTGCTAGACTTAAGGAAAGATGCTGGCAGACCCGGTGTGTAAGGACACAGTATGTAAGGATGAAAGGCATCATGAAGATCTGCTGGCAGGTCTCTAATGTCTTCCCACTGTGAAAAAATAAAAGCCAACCCTATTGTAATCCAACAGTGGCCAAGCCAAGGGTAGGAGCACCTGAAAACCAAAAAGTCCTTGAAGGACAGTAACTTCTGACAAAATCTGGTCATCTTAGGGCTCGTGGCCTACCAAAGAGCAAGCAGGTACATCCAGAAAGGGTTCTGTAAGACAAACATGGCTTAAAGACCTGGACTAAATATGGAGTTTTTGGCAGGATAAATCAGACTGTGACTATTAGCAGCTCCACCAACCACAGTAATGGAAAGAAGCAAAAATGAAGGGAATGGGAAATACTGTGCCACTTCACGCAGCATATAGGGATCACAGCCTAGCGGTAGGAAGGAAACCTAGTACTTCTAGACTCTCTTTGCTGGGACAAGACCAAAAGACAATATGAAGCTCAGCTTTACATTCAACAACAGAATCAATACTGGTTTCAAACTGGGCTTAATAATCATGTTCAGCGGGTACTCTGAGAGGATGCTTGAAGAATAAGACAGCATTCAGGAGAGCTGCTTTAGCGTCACAGCTGTAGGGAAAGGACACAAAAGATGAGAAAGGGGTCTGGAAACTGCCAGTGATGTTTATCTAACAAAGAATGACCCAAATGGAGAGAACCAAGAAATCTTAAGACGTGGAGGGAGAATGCTGTTCCTTAGAAAACAAGCGTTACAGGTATTTGCTGGCTCTGGATGCATTTCATATGCTGTTCCCACCATGGAAGCAGGTAGTTATCCCCAGACAATTTGAGCCACTATGTTTTAGGCCAAATTCTTCTAATGGAACTCATTTTAGAGCCTGTGGCAATGGAGAAGTTGCAGCAGTTGGTCAGATAGTCTGCCACACAGTATGTAAACATCATTTTCAGCTTGTAAAGTGTTTAGGGAGATACTTTGGTGGCATAAATCTGTACCCAAACACACGCAGAGAGCTCTCTTTAGAGTGTTACATACTGTTAGAATCATTAAGTAGTTGGTCAAATCAAACATTCCTCTTCCTGCCCATCTTAACTGGGTGCTTTCCAAAACCCAGAATAATTAATGTGCAATACATCCAACAGAAGCTGTGCATAGGAACTACCACTGATGCACGAGCCACAATACTGAAGGTACACTATCATCCAGATGAGCTGCCACCTGGAGTGGACAGATGGAGATGAAGGGGAGGAGGGAGAAAAGCCAGTTGAGTGAATGGTTTCATTAAGCTGCAAGGAGGAAAGGAAGTATGCAAAAATGAGAATCAAGAGTCTTTAGACACCAGCAACAAGTCAGTGTGCTTGCATCGCTCAGTGGAAACAAGGACCTTTGCCCCACCCTGATATAAAGTTTTGTTGGTCTCCTACCAAGAAAGAAATGGTGATATAATAACACCCTGACTTTTCTCCCTCATCCTTTGGAAATGCTTAAGGAAAGACATGCTCTTCCCACCCCAATCCATCCCTTACAAAAGACGCAGAGCACTCTGGGACAAGTCTTCAGAGAACTGGTTAGTTCAGATCCCCAGCAAGGGTGAAGAGGCACAGTAAAACTGCATGTCTCTCATACTAGTAATATCAAGTCTATGGGCATTAATCCCAGGCTCTTAGTGACCTGGAACACCAGCTATGCTAACAACAAACTTAAAGTCACAAAGATGACTAAGTGTGAAATCAGATTTAAAGATTTAGCAGCTATTCTCAGCAGTTTCCTGTTTAGGCAAAATGTGTCAAAGGCATTTGGGAACTACTGAGAGGTGCTCTGAAATGGTAGCCAATTTCATGGCTGACAATGAAAAGCAGAGCAAGGGGCTTATCTCAGAGATAAAAATGAGCAGAAGAAAAACTGCCACCAGCTACAAGAAAGAGCTGATCTGACTTCCTCAGTGAAAACACTGGTCCCTCTGCCAGTGCCACCTGCCCCGTCCTCCTCCAGAAAATCCCATTTCAGAGGAAGGAGGGAAGGCATTTGAAAGGGTGATGAAAGAAGAGCTAAAGGACACTAATTGTGAATCCTGATGTTTGCAGAAGCTCTGGGCACCCATCCCCTTCCCCTGTCCATTATAGCACAGAGAGACTCCAATCTTCTCAGGTAATGACCAGAGGAAGCACATTTCCTATCCTCAGATCTGCTGCCACTCTTGAATTTGCAGCAGACAGTTGGTAATCAGGGAGCCTGTCAAGAGACACCAGAGCCTTTAGCAGAAAAGAGGAGTTAATTGCATAACAAGGGATTTAAAATCTTTGCAAAGGGTGGCAATAAAAGAAACAATTACAGAGTTTAACCACTACTGCTGGCACCGTGGTGAATGTCATTTGTCCTTAGCTCCACAGATATAGTTCAACAGTGCGCACTTATGGCGGATGCTTCGGTTTGCTCGTGGTTTTAGAACGTCAGCAAAAGTTTTGTTTCCAACTAAACCAAATCATTTTTTCTATTTCAAGCGTTTAATTAAAAATGATTAGAGGTTTTATTTTCAAGAAACGTTGATTCCAATTGACACAAACCCAAGAATTACATTATTTATTTATAAAATGGAAAAATGGAACATTCTGATTTTGGAGGAATTTGGGGATACTACTCTGAGAGCTGTCAAAATAGACACAAAAGCTGCCATGTAGTCAGCATTTATTGCCCTATTTTATTCTGTATGCATTCAGATACAAACCCAGCTGAGACCGTAACAGTCCATTTTCACAAAGCAGATTTAAGGCTGGTGTTTATTTTGCCTTTCATGCACATTTCTAAAGAAGTATTTATTAAGTAGAAGCATAAGAAACAAATTCCTGACCTGAAACATCTACAGCTGGCTGAGGAGCTTTCTCCTACTCTTGCTCCAAATGATTCCTAGTGGTTCGGCATTACAAGGATTAAATTGTAGTATTTCTGCTTTAACCTGCTATGGAGAGCAACTCAGGTTCACTCTGCCCCCCCAAGTGGCATTAGGGAAACACAACCTGAGTACTACTCCTTTCACAGAGGGAACTGGCAATTTATTTCATTCACTGATGTATGGCAGAATACATCTCAAGCAGTTTGGGACTTCATCTGCACACAGAATTGCTTTGTCCCTTGGTGAAGCTCTGTAGAGGAAGGGCAGCCGAGATTTACTCACTAAGTGAACTGCAACATTACATGTACATTTCCAACTGTAACTTTCTGGCAGTTTTATTTTACTCCCCCAAAAGAGAAATTCAAGTAGAAATTACTTGAATTCCAGACTAAGGCATTTGCTCAGATGAGGCTGTTCCTATAGATGCCTTGCAAGCACTGCTCTCCGACCTAAGTCTGAACAAAAAGGGCAGTGGTTTGAAAAGAGCTCGCATGAAATTAGGCACATTCTGGAATTGTTGAGTAATCACAGCTACTGCCCCTCGTGGTATCATTCAGGTGTAAATACAATATGTACGGTAAGTCAGGTGGAGGAATGTTGGACCTGGAAGGGCAGTTTACCCAAGACTTTAACATAGCCCTTCAGGGAACTATAGACACGCCTAAGTAAGTAAGGTAATATGGGATGAGTTTTGAATCACTCAGTGTTGGCATGTGGGAGATACGGAATAACAACATTCTTTATTATAACTTAGTTGGTGTTCGTAAAACCAAAACACTTTAACCAGAACACGTCAATTTTCAGAGCTTAAAACCATCTTCATGTATAAAGAGAAATCTTTTGTCATTCTAATTTTTTACAGGAACTGCTGAAGAAAGGCAGGGAAACTAATTTAGTTAAAACTTTGCCAGCAGGTTTACAGATACTATTGAAAATGGAACATCCTGTTTGAAGCCATCAAAGAAGGATGATCTGAGTGGGCCAGATCTGCCCTATGCCTCAGCTTCTTTTGACTAGCCACCACTGAGGACATGGTGAATGATGACTAACATAGCATACTCCATCCCAAGAACCTAGTGCCACACACCCTGAGTGGACACGATCAAGTTCCTGCCACCATAAATCCTTCTTGCGGACACCTCCAAGCAATCTACAAAGCAGGACCTGGTTTACCCTGGTTTTGTGCTGGTTTACCGTGCACTCCTAAGCAGCAGAGTAGCTAGCAACACAAATTTTATGCCAATTATGCCCATTCAGAGACAGAGGAACTTAACTGGTGAGTTAAGAGATCATTTCTTAGCATGTAGTTTGGGGGCTAGTCTGCTAAAAAGGATATTGGGCTAGACAGCTTCTGATTCAAACACATTCAGCAACACCTTTGTCAGGGAAAGGTATCCTTTGACTGATACGTTTGCTTTTGCCCCATTCATTCTTTGTTTGAAGATGAACTCTTTGTAAATAATTTAAGTGTATTTCTAACTGGCTCTTATCTTTCCAAGGTCTTCCTCCCATCAGTATTCTCCAAGAGGCAGTGTGCTTCTTTGCTCCCATAATGTACTAACTTTTTTCATTGCTTCTTTATGCTCACTTCTCACCAATCTAAATAATGGATCAATTGAGGTTTTATTCTTTGCTTTAATTAGGTCTTGAATTTTGAGAGTATTTCACTGTAATTACTTCATGAAACGTGAACTGAAAAGCAAAAACCCTTCCAAAACAAACAAAGTTGTGCTTGTACTCTTTTATCAGGGCTTTTTCTTTTCGATACATAAAGGCGGACTCAAAATTTTAAATGGATATGGAGTTTTTCTCTCAGTTCCAGGTGTAGGAAAATAATGACAACCCAGGCTTGCTGCTTCAAACCAGCTGAGACAAAGAAAAAGTGGGACAAAAGTCAAAATACAACTTTGGACCAGCTCAGTCAGTCGTTGACTTATAGTGGCCTCAAGACACTAATACTGTTCTAATTACGCATACACCTAACTCACATGCAATTGCCTATCCCCTTGTTGCTGTATTTCAAGTCAAATAGGTTATTAAGGTACATAAGTCATACCTTCCTTTTCCTTGAGTGCAAACAAGATGGCACAAAACCAGTATAACAACTTCCTACCAACTCCAGGGTTATTCCTCACTGACTGACTATTTGTAACCCCTCCTAAACAGGCTGGTGACTGTATGATACCCAAGGCAAAACGGAGCATCAAATCCTGAAACTTTTGTCTATGGGGAGTTAAGGGGGGAAAGAGAGGGTGCAAGGAGGTGGGCAACAGGTTGAAACCAAAGCAACAGTTTCTTCCAGATTGGGAAGTCCAGGATGAAAATCTGGTTAAATCAGCAGAAGATTTAATATCAAATTGAGATGTTCCCAAATGGAGAAAGTCTAGTTTCTCACGAATTCTGCATAAAACAAGTCAAGAACATGAGAAGGAAGAGAACTACTATGGACTGCACTTTAAACCCATAAAAAGCCGTTTCACAATCATTCTGCTGCACCCCATTCCCCTGAGATATCTAACTTGGGTAGCAACTGAGGTGCAACTAGGGAAACATACATCTTGTGCTGGATCTGTACAGCCCCTAGCATAAAAAGATTTCACTTGAAGATTGTTTTAAGCACTTAATCCAAGCCAGTAAGAAACAAGAATAACTACAGACTGTAAAATAAAGATCTGTGGAGAAATCCACAAAGACTCTACAATGTTATAAATCTCAGGGTACAGATCTTAAAGTTATACTATGTAATAATCGTTAACAGTAGAGCAAGGTGTTTTATCTGTAATTTGATAAAGCATCCCACCCCAATCTTCTTAGGAATTTAAATCCAGTGATGTTAAGTCAAAAGGTCCTGCTAGCTCCCAGCCCATCTTTGACACTGGCCAGAAGCAAATGCCCTATGAAAGGGCTATAGGAAACCTGACAAAAAATATAACGTTTCTCCCTAGTATATTCTCATAGTGTACATATAGTTTAGTGACTTTCCGAGTCAATGTTTGCATATATATGAGTTTAATAGCCCTTGATGGACTATTCCATGCACTCCCTAATCCTTTTTTGAGCCCATTCACATTTCTGGCCTCCCAGACATTCCATGGTGATAATTTCCTTACTTAATCGTATTGAGAATATATAATACAATGCAAATATTGCTACTAAATGATGGCTAAGGGGGAAAATCATAAGTCTACAAACATGATGAAAAAGAGGAGGGAAAGAAATATTTTCCATGATTAAAGGGGATATGATAAGGAGTGACAGGCTGAAATTATATTCAGCTCAAAGAACAGAAAAGATCGCAGTCTATCTGGTAGTTATGTGTACACCCAGTGGATGTGTTGATAACTCCACCTTAAACGAGACAGGATAATTCATTCATCTGGCAGCAATACCTGGGGCTATCCTGTTCTGGAAGGAACAGCAAACAGCTTGGATATAAGAGCTATTTTTCAAGCTTAGCATAAATCTTTATGAAGTCAAAATTAGATTTTTAAGAGAGAAAAGTTTTCTTAAGAGAAGTCTTTGACAGAATTCCTATCTGCTGCCATGGAGCAGGAAGGAAGTCATTACATTTAATGTTGTGGAAGGACTGGAGGCTGGGAAAGGCTGTCTCTGGCCTTAGAGAGAACAGGCGTGTGGTACAGACTGTTGTGGGATGAATGATGCCAATGGCTCTTCACAAGGCTGTGTTTGATGTTGTTTTTCTTAGTATGTTCACTTTGCTCTATTGCTTGGTTGGTAAATTTTTGTTAGTCAAACTGGCCAAGAGGGAGCTTGACTGAATAAGATACAGCTACCACAGTTGTGACCAGAAACATGCGCCCACATATGTGCACACTCACACGCACACAAATTTAACGTCTATAAATCCCTTGAGCATTCAGCTTAATAAGTAAGAAAGAGCAGAGAGTAAGAGATTTTAGGTTACTGCTTATAGAAGGGTTCTTCATCTGTCCCTGGGAAATGTCAAGCTATTTAAAAAACAAAAAAGGGGGGAAAAACAAGAGGAAATGGCCTCAATGTTTCTAAAAAATCTCAGTATTGGAGCAAATGAACTCTTGACATTTTTCACAGCTTCCATATAGCCTGAAAACCAGACCTACCCCACAAATAGTGCTGAGGGCAGACATTCCCGAGGCTTTCACTATCCTTATGAATGTTTAACCTTGTGATCACCTTCTCTGACTCTCCTGGATCCCACCCTGCAGGTATTGTGGCCTAGACGTAACAGATAAAGTTACTTTCAATGTCCCATTCAGCTCATGACTGCTCTGCAGTTTGCCATCAAAAGGGGGTCAGTATGAAATGCTGTTTTTTTTGATGTGCCCACCAAAACTGTATGGAATCGACCAACTCATTTCCTATCCCATAGGCTGCTGCATGTCAGCAACTTTCAGGATTGCTCATCTGGGCTGGATTCAAACTGGCAAGTTATACTGCTATACAATAGCTTTCCATCTCACCTTTGAAGGAAACATTATCTAAAGTGGTTCTGCCTAAATCAGAGCTTGCTTCTACCCTCCTCCCCCTTCTCCACCATATTTCAGGTCTGAGTGTGACACCTGGCATGACACATGGAGAACTTACAATCTAGAGAACTCATTCATCTTTGTAAGTGAAGGACATCCATACATTTCAACATAGTCTAGGGCAGACTTGCAGCAGGGGAATCCAGCAACCCAGCCAGGAACTCTGCATATTCTATGAAGGACAGGGTGTAAACTGCTTCAGTCAGTGGAAGAAAGGTGCCACTGAAGTGGCCTTGAGGGTCCTAACACGGGCAGCAGAGGCAAGTACTTCTGGGAGAGGAGACTATCATTGTGTTGCAGTCTCTTTCCCACAACTGCAGTGATTCACTGCTCTGCCTTCATTTATGGAAATGTTCATACACTGGGCAAGGTGAGACATCAGATAGTGGGCTCCTCAGGATGTCTTCTCTGTGTGTACACATGCTGTACACACAAGGCTCAGTGAAGTATGCCATCAGACAATACCCTTTGCATCTCTGGGGTCCATCTCTGCCTTGTTCCTCATTTGCCCTCATGATGCATGTTCCATGTCCACCTGCAATGCCAAATCCTTACTCTTCTGCCCTACTCTGGACTTTGTTCAGTTTGCTGCTGCGACAGCCTGCCCTTAAAAAGCCATCTCTTCCTCTGTGGTTACACACTGAAGCACTGGGAGGACAAGGAATGCTTAAAACCCAGCAAAACTGAAAATGCAAGCACTGTGTATTTTGCCGTTGAACAAAAAAGCCGCATGGGCAAATATCACCATCTTCTTTGAAACAATTAAGAGCCTGACTGAGTGTAAAGAATGCCAACCCAGAGCAAGCCCTGCCAGCCTACTTCCAGTTAAACATCAACACACACAGCTTACAGCTCCAGAGAGCAGCTGCAGTGAATGCCAAGGGAATTCTACTTGCTCCTTACACTCAAAAGCAGAAAAAGTAAGGGTCCATTCTTCTCAAAGCAAACCCTCTCTGGTCCAGACATGAGGAGGACAGGATGAGTTAATATTCCACTGGCTGTTAAACCTTTGGGTGTTGTTTCTGTACGAGGGGAAACAATTTGAAGTTCCTCTGAAGCTCTAAAGATTCTGCGGCTGTGGGAGCCATTTGGACAGGAGCTCCAACTGTTTGTGTAACACACACTCCAGGCTTGCATCCAAAATACTGGCCTTTGATCAGGAAAAGATATTATCCAAAGCCAACCTTACAAACACCAGCAAGAGTGCCAGAGTGGCCAGATGGTGCTCGGGTACCACTGCAGCCCCCTGGACTGATTCCCTTGCAAACACTGGCAACTGTGATGGGCAAGGATGCACTTTCCCTCTCCATTACTCCAGCAAGGTGTGCCAGCTTTCCCAGGCAGCATCAGGTACTTTTACAGCTTTCTACTACTCCTCTCACAAGCAAGGCAGAGCTGCCAGTGCCAGATACTGCTGCATCTTCCAAATTGATTCCCTCTCAAGCACTGGCAAAGGTGCTGCAACATCATCACTAGTGATGTGCTTCTCCTTACCCTTTCCATTGCAAGTACCAGCAGTGATGCCAAGGTATTCAAAATGTGCCAGATATTAATAAAGACCCTTTGTAATAATCCCCTCTTGCAAAAAATGGCAATAAGACCCAAGTGTGCAGATGGTGCTCTAATAACCTTCCCTTGCCCTTTATGGCTCACAAACACTGGCAAAGATACCAAGCTGCCCAGAGTAACCTTACAAATCTTTGAGGGACTCCCTGATCAGACAAAAAGAGAATACTTCAGCACTGCTGGCAGGTCTTACTCATACGTAATCCACAGTTATATGCAAGTATATAAACAGCTACCATTAGAATAACTACCACCTCTCCCGTCTTCACCACCAGCACACCTACCCTAAAGAAAACCCTAGATTACACAACGCTGTGACACAAACCAGTGCTGCTAAATTAAACTTCTTCACCTGCCTGTTTACTATGATAAGTCTCAGTGACACAGTGCACCCATTAGCAGGCCATCAATGGCAAATGCCCAGTATAACTGAAGTCTAAGAGTTTGGTGCATATATAAAGAAGGAAAAAGAAATCATGCCCTATGTGATACCTTGAAGACCTTATGCTAATGTAAAGCTTATGTTGCTCCCACTCTCTTCTATTATTGCTGTCTATTCTTCGTAATACCCACAAACCAAAGGCTAACAGCAGAGAAGAAGATTTTTTCTAATGATATCATCTGAAAGCATTGTGTGCTGGTTTTCCTTCACAGACACTACTTGGCCTCTATGGCCAGCTACAGATCTATGCTGCTTCCACTTGTAAAGGAAAACACTGACAGAAGATGAAAGGCTGCTTCTGTGCGCTAAATGCCTCATAGTTTGATTAAAAATGTTTTTGTCAATTAGAGATTGATTTTTGCTGTTCATTAAAGTGATGGATGTTGGTGCTGATGGAGGTGATATTTTACCCTGTGGTGGCCTGCTGGGCCTGCTGATGGGGAGAAGCCAGAGGCTCCAGGTTGCTAGAATAGAGCTGATGACCATGACTGCAATAAAATAGGCCAGTCAGAGGATGGAAAATGAGTGCCACAGTCCTCAGGGAGGAGCAGGGGGAAGTTTTCATTGCAGGGTTTTGCAGACAGTGCTTACCACTTTATCTTTCTGAAAGCACAGTGGATGCTGAAGACGGATTTTAAGTAGAGCTGAGGATGTAGGGGTTTGGAGGGTGTCACAGTGGGAATGAAGTTATAGATTGCACACATGCCACTGGTTGGTATGTTTTTACATGAAGGCTATGCAAAATTTCCCCAATTCAAGCTGAGCTTCTCTTCTAGGAACTCACATCAAGTCCTGCCCTAACACTTCCAACAAAAGGCCCTGTGAGGAAGCTGGGCTGCCAGTTCTAAAGCTGCATGGGATAGGTTCAACCTAAGGTATGATTTTCATGGGACAATCCAAAGTTTCAAATGCATAATCCAGGGCTTTAACAGAGATTTCCAAAACCAAACCTACTTTCACCATTCACTTTCTCCAGGGCAGGGCTAAATATTATTTGTGTTGCTACCAGTGAGGGTTAAGACAGAAAGTTGCAAGGAACCTCTGTACTTTCCAATGTCATACCCATCTTACTTTTGACATTATTAGCCCAAGTTATGTGGAGGAGGAAAATCAGAAGTCTCTGCACATGTAATAATATGACTCAGATCATGTACTGGAAGTAGCAGAGCATGCACAAATGTTATCTCACTGAAGCTGGATCTCCCCAGAACTACCACTATCCGCAGAAGAGAGTTTGAGCATCCACACAGCTTCTGAACTAAGATACAGCCCCCTGATAACCCAACTGGTTTTTAGGCAGTTTTGCAACCTACTGCATATCCATCCATGCTTTAGCATGCGCAAAAAGAGAAAGAACTGTGACTCTTCTTTGCCTCAAAGAAGAGACCTGATGCAGCAGGAATTCAAGACACAATCCAGTGCCCTGACACCAGTGCCCATATAAAATATCCTTGACTCTCCAAGAAACCCACAGGAATAGCAGATGCAACCTTCAAGCAGCTTCATTTTTTTTCTGGGACAATATCAGGAGAATTTGGGTTACAAAACAGGACAGTTACAATTACATTAAAAGGACTAAACAGCGCCTGTCATGCTGTGTGGTCCCACTGTCTTGAGAAGGGACTTAGGGCAGATCCATGGCAGCCACCAATACACAAGGATGGGTTGAAATGCAGCTCTGCAAAACCAAACCTACTCCTCTTCACCACTCAAAACTGTTATCTGTAGGTCCCTCATCTCCCTCAAGTTCCAGTTTTAGATACAAACTGTCTGTATGCACATATAAAAACACACACAGATACATATATTTATATGCTGATGAGATCATTAAATTTATCAGCTGTCCAATTCATTTGAGGTTCGTTATGGAGTTGCAGCGCTGCTCCTTTCATCTGGAAATGGAAAGGAAATGGCCTTTACCCCTTTCACGAAATTAAAGTGAAATGGGTACCACTTTATTTTAAATGCCCATTAACTAAGGCATAACTGAAACCAAGTTACAGCGAGTGCCTCAGGGGAATGTACATAGGAGACACACACACACATCAGCACACACAGACAGCAAATGGCGTCAGGCACAGAAATCAGGCCTTGTGGTAAAAACATCAAAGCACTTCATAGCGCAGTGATAGTTAAAAGCCTATTTTACACCCAGAAAATGGGAGAAATGCAGGTGCAAGTGCTCTCCAGTCCCTTTGAAAGACTCGTTTAAGTCTTATTAAAATATTACCTGCTTTTTCTTGGCCTTTTACTGGATTTAAACTCTTAATTCATCTTCTGTAATTTTTTATGCACTTGACTATTGTAAGTGAGAAAAAGACTCAATACTGTTGGTAAAAGGATCTAATTGGTAACTTCTTTTCATCTGAGAAGCCCCCTCTCCCTCCTCCTCCTCTCACTCCTCACAGGTTGGGTCACTGCAGCTTCCTTAATCTTTGGAGATTATTCTTCTGTGGCTTGATGAGACTTCACTAGACTCCTAAATCTTTTCATTTCACCTCATCTAAATATTTTGGCCAATTGCTGAAGTTAATGATGATGAATAGGATTAAGATTAAAGGCTTAAAAGCGTTAGGAGGAAGAAAAAAATATATTTCATTGCCAACAATGCATACAGACGGCTCCTTTACTCTGTGTTGCTTGGAGCTCTTGGCAGTCCTCTGACATGGCTTCTGTCTGCAACCTTCCTAGTTGGCACTGAGTTCAGCAGAAAAGGATCAGGACATTTGCACCCTCTTTGCATGTGCTCACACTTGCTCCCTTGTGCTGCTTGCCTCTGCTTGTGCCCTGTGCTTCCCTGACTTTTCTAAATCCACGGATCCAAGTATAACCTTTCAAAGATGCCATTAAAAAGAAAAAAAGAATGCATATTTACATAGCCAAAATTACCCTCATCATTTTGCACAGCAATTTAAAAGACAACCAGCCTGAAACTATTGTCTACACACAGTACAACCCTTCCCTTGGGGAAGAAGTCTTCTCCTTCATTCTTCTTTCACTCTTTTCCATCCACTGACTTCCTCTGGCAGAAAGTTGAAAATCCATCCTCAGAGCCTTTCAAGTCATACAAATCAGACCAAACTGGAAATGTATCTGCAACTAAGTCCTGTTTCTCCATCAGCCTTGTTCTTAAAGGAGCAAAGAGTATTTCACAGAAATTGCAATGCTGGGAAGCCTCAGGCTGTTTTGGACAGACTCATACAATGGTGCAACCAGGCAATCCTTGCTCAAATCCAGCTTTGCTAGGTAAATGGGAGCTGGTGGTACTAGACCCTGTCAAATCTCTGCTATGGCAGAAACAGCATAGGTTAGTGAGATGGCAGTAATCAGTTCCTGGCACAACACAAGACTAGGTCAACTTGCTGGTGCAGTACAAAACCCCTGCTCTGGCAGGGTATTCTCCATCTTTACACACGTATATTCAGTCCTCAGTGTTTTTAAATAGGTGGGGGAAGGATGGATAAATTTTCCAGACTGCAGTGGGAAAGCTGCATGAGAGGGACCATTCATAATGCTAAGGATTAAAAACGGCTTCTTGTGGGGAACAAAGTGAGCTATGGGTTGCATAAATAAGATGCAGCTTTCTAGCATATTGATCAGATTGCACTAAAACTCTAACCTTAAATATTCATATCTATATTTACTGGGGTTCATGTTAGACTTGGTTGGGACAGAGTTTTCAATTAGGCATTGAGGTCTTTCAGCAAAGGAGAAAAGCACACAGTGCAGAAGTCAGTCTGGACTCAAGAAAAGATGAGCAAGGAAGGGGATGAGAGCTGAATGGAGGGAGCTGGAAGCACCAGAAAGTTCACAGGAGAAGCAGCTCTGCTAACAAGAGTCCCAGGATTAAGTATGACTGGTACCAAACTTGACGGGGAAAAGCTAACGGATGTACATGAATAAGTACAAGGATTAGAAATTTCAGATGGAGGGAAATATATGCACAATGAGCAGGCCTATTTGAGGACAGCCCAAGTAGGGGTGCCATTACCTAAGAGGCAACATTTGTCCATAGCTCAAAAACTGAAACATTTTCTGGAAAACCCTAGACTTTGCAGGCACAGCATAGTCATCATCCTGGCACAACAGAAAGGTGACTCCCCCAGTACAGGCTGCTTATCTAAAACATGAACAGAAACACAGAATCATAGAATAAGAATAATTAGGGTTGGAAAGGACCTTAAGATCATCTACCTGCCATGAGTATGGACACCTCACACTAAACCATGTCACTCAAGACTATGTTCAACCTCACCTTGAACACCACCAGCAATGGAGCATTCACAATTTCCCTGGGAAACCATTTCAGTGCCTCACCACCTCCACAGTAAAGAATTTTGTCCTCATATCCAATCTAAACTTTCCCTGTTTATGTTTGAAACTGTTGCCCCTTATCCTACTACTACAGTCCCTAATGAAGAAACCCTTCCCAACATCCTTATAGGCCCCCTTCAGGTACTGGAAGGCTGCTATAAGGTCTCCACGCAGCCTTCTCTTCTCCAGGCTGAACAGCCCCAACTCTATCATCCTATCTTC
>JASSUY010035915.1:0-16025 GCA_032466535.1 Forpus xanthops
GTTTAGATTGGATCTGAGGAAGAAATTCTTTACTGTGTGGGTGGTGAGGCACTGGAATGGGTTGCCCAGGGAAGTTGGGAATGCCCCATTGCTGGCAGTGCTCAAGGCCAGGTTGGACAGAGCCCTGTGTGGCATGGTTTAGTGGGAGGTGTCCCTGGCCATGACAGGGTGGGTGGAACTAGATGATCTTAAGGTCCTTTCCAACCCTAACTATTCTATGATTCTATGTGATGCTGACCACACCAGTCCCTTTCATGCTGCCAACTAAAGACATATTTCTACCATACCAATTTCACTGATCACCTCACCCTCCAAAGTTTTTAGTAAAGTCTTTATTAAAGTATAGTAAACTCAGTTATTTCAAGATGACATGTTGTAAGTGGTATGCCTAGTGTTTCCTGGCATAGTACAGCTACATGATCACACAGACAACCTAGGGTGATACCCTAATGTTTTCATCGCAAATAATAGTAGAATCCTCAAACAGTGACAAAGTACTTAAGACAAATGCTGAATGTAGATCTGGTGCAAGTGTCAAGTTCCAAACATCTGGAAACATGAGAATCATGTAAGATACACCCCCCTGCCCTTGCCAGTCCAATCCTCAACAGCATCTGCTGAATTCCATACTTCCACTAACTGAAAGAAATAATGTATTTCCTCTGAATTTACCATCACAATTAATTCAATTCTGCAAGGCCACACATTTATCCCATTAGAAATCCAGTCTACAAACCCTGGAGATTAAACTGTAATGCTGAATCAACACAGACTCCAGCTATCCTAGCTCTGTGCTAGGTATCTCCAGGTAAGATAGCAATGCTTTCTGTTATGCTTCAAGCCTAGCAGAGTTTTTACAGTGAGAGATCCACTTTCCTCATTTTACAGTATGCTGTGAACTCTTTCAAGAAAAATGAAGAACTTTTCACCTGAGGTTGAGAGAACTTTAAGATAGAAATACTAGTTTTAACGGTGGGATCAAATAAGAGAAAAATTGAACATAATTTTATGATCTGGACAAAGTGAATATTGAACTGCAACTTTCAGGCCTAAACTGGTCCCTGCTAGCTTTGTATGGAACAAAAATGCACCAGAAAATTACTGAGTCACTGTTCCTGTTGGGTTAGCACATCACACACTCTTCTGCCAACACTCCACTTCCAGTGACAAGACAGTAATAGTCAGCTTACAGGTACTCTCCCCTGTGTAGCATTTGGGAATGCTGACAAATTTTCAAGTGTTACCACTCTGGAACCTTTTTACAGGCATGTCACAAAGTTCCTAACTAGAACAATAATGCTTATTATAGAAGACTTTGTTACTAGTAACAATCAGAGAAGCTGCAGACGTATTTTCACAGAGTGTCAATTTCTTTTATTTCACACTTCACAGCATTATATTCCATCTTTGGATTTTATTCATACACTTCCCCCGGGTCCTGGATACCCCTGAAAGAATGGAGCTTAATTTCTGGGAGCTTGCATAAAGTATGCATCACATAATTACACTCTAGAAGACACACGATGAACAGTTCTGCAAACGATGGCTTGACATTCTCAGAGAGATAACCCAAAAAACATAGAAAGAGGGAGTTAAATTTGATGTGCACGTCTATTTCTTGCTCTTAGTTTTGCCTCCCCAAGTCACACAGCAAAGCTGCTTTTTCTGGTTTGACTACTTCGGGATGCTTTTTCTGTGGCCTCTTGAAAAAGCAGTGAATGTTCCCACTTCTCAGAAATGCTGCTACACATAAATATACACATGTATTTATTTGTGGATTCTCCTTACATATGTCCATGGAATTCCTACTGTACCAGAATACCCCACACCATACTCAGGCTTGTGATGCATTTTAAAACATTTTACCAATTCCCACAGGTTCAGTGGCAGCAAATATAAAGTATGCCCACAGTTTTAATTTATTTACTTTCATAAGGATTAAGAATTGGATTTAGACTGCAAGGTAGAGAGTAAAATCTGAAGATCACTTCCTTATAGCTGTCTGCCCACATCCTGCAATTTACAATTCTAGGTTCAGTATCAGTTTAGGAGATTGTTAGAAAGAACTGCAGAATGAGCTACTTCACTGTCAGAACGTACCTGCCTGGACAGGGCACTGCAGGGAATTTCTCTTTCATCTGCCCACACTGTATCAAAATCATACCTTTTGGCATATAAAATAATAATAAAGCTGCATAACAGAGACATACACCAAAAGAAACACAAACAGAAACTCTGACTTACTATGCACAGAAGCAGTACAACAGTGAATGCACTACTGGAGGCTGAGGTTTTCACAGAATCTCAAGGTTCTCTCACACCCATTTTTTTAATGCTGTGTTAACTAGGATATTAGCTCAGACTTCTTTGAAAATATCAGATTAATTCCCACTGGTTAACCAAGATAATTCCCATGGTAACCAAGCTGCCTCAGAAAATTAGAACATTCATGTCTGCTAAAAGCAGGTGGAGCAACCTGCACTGGTCCCCTGGAGTGGAGAAGTCTTGGCCCCATAACACATATTTTCAGTAACAAATTTTAAAGGACAAAGACTCACGTCTGAATCAAATCTGCATCTTGGGGTACCAGATCTTGACTTGGACAGGAATGTAGGTTTGACAGTCAATTGTTCTGGTTTGTCTCCAGATATCTGAAGGGGTCGTATAAACTCTGAAATCACACAACGACTTCCAGAAGGACTTTCGTGACCTGGCAGTGACCAAAACACACATAAATATTCTTCTCAAGCAGAAACATTGACAACTAATAAGAAGCAGTGAGTTATTTTCTCATACTGCTAGAAATCCTTGTAAAAAAAAGACTATGGTAGGTAGACTGCAGTGCATAAAAGTTGCTAAACCTACTAGTTCCCAGCCTTTCAGCAAACTGCGTAAGTCAACAATACGTAATGGAATATAATGTAGAAAGTGAAGGTATTTTAATAAATAAATCAAATAAAAGTTAAAGTTTTCCCTAATGAAAAAAAAAAAATCCACCTGTGTTCTTTGATAGCTTCAGACAAGTTGTCTGACATGCTGCTTAACATGCCCAGCACTAAATCTGCTGTTGGAACCCTTCTATTTCCTTTGGGGACTTTGTCATGTACTGTAGAGTACAATCAAGTCATGCATTTATCTTCTAAGAAAGCAGCTGAAATGCTAGTAATTTAGTTGGCAGGATATTCATTTGGAAATGAAGGGAAGTGATTTGGCTTTTTGCAGGACGAAGTTCTAACAACACCTGCTTCACATTTCTTGTGAGTACCAAAACACACAGTTTGATCCCAGGGCCATCTCTCCAGTTTCTGAAAAACAGGAGACATCCCACCTCCACTTAAAAATAAAAAGACAACAGCTTATTCTGCACGTTTAAAGGACCCAGAGAGGCAGCCTTACAAGAGGCTGAACACTATTGTCACAAGTCAAAACCGGGCCCAGTGGTGAGGGGAGACAAGTCAAAAGAACTACATCAGTGCTACAAGAGGGACTAATAAAGTGTAATACAAAATACTTGTACATTTTTTTTCCTTTTACTGTTTATTCCCCAGATGACATGAAAACAAGCAGGATATTGTAAACTGAACCTAGTTATACTTGCAGCATCTGCAGAAGTTATAGCAAAGCAGAGAGCTAGGGCATTGCTGACACAATCAGATATGCAGGATGCCTTCTCCTTTCTTTCTCTCTTATTAACACAGCGAATCTATGCTCTATTTTTTTCAGACCATGGATATGTGTAGGTTCAGCATTTCCTCTCCTGTTCTGCAGAATTCTGGACAGCAGTGTTTTGCTACTGAATTGGAACCTTCCCAGACACATGCCTCAGGATTATGAGTGGAACTTCTTTGTTCATATTGCAGAGGAGAACAAGCTCCAAAACACATGATCAGAGGGTTTTTCTGGAGTTCTCCTTAGTCCAATATGATCAATTTTCTCTGCATCACTGTAATTTACAGCAGGACAACTTAAGCACATTGACAGCAGGGAAATATACAAGTCATCATATGAAAGATTAATTACAACCAGCCCTGCTTACAGCAGTCCCCAGGCTGGAAAAGGGCACGATTTTTATTCTTGGAACCTCTCTCACATATATAACAGAAAAGTCATCCCTGTTCAGAAACCTTTAGCCAATTTAGCTCCTTCTGTTTGCTGTTAATGTGCTTGTCATATCAGCCTGTCAGTGCCAAGCCTATAAATAACTGGTACAACTGTGATTATTCATTCAAAAGAAACTGCTGTTTGGTCTCATACCTCCTGGATTTTCCAGGCTTTATTATTAAATTAGCTGCACTACATACAAAATGTGAAGAAAGATTTTTTGGACAACATAGTCCTTGCTTTGCATACAAATAGGATAATAATCAGGATAGGGACATACATTATCAAGAACCCCAGAAATATCAAGATGCTGGAAGCTATTCAACTCTTACTTTTTTCACTTGTTAAACAGGGTATGTAAAACTTACCTTTAGTCCTTAATATACAGGACAGAAAACTGCATGCTAGTTGCAATTGCCTCATGTGACTGTACACATCTATGGCTCCAGATGGTGCTAATAAGGAGATACAGCCTACTCAGATACCTCACTTCCCAGCAGAGTAAGACTATACCCATATACCTCAGTGTATGTCCAAATATAGCTTCTGCCTCAAAAATAGATATGCAGAATGGATCTATCTTCCTAAGTGGACTTATTGCTGCCTTCAGAGCCCTCTGTTTCTCTGTTCATTTGGCTACTTGTGCAATGTAACATCTGTAACCAAAATTCAAGATATTTCTTAAAGCAGCTTAAAAATTAATGTAGTTTCAATGAATTCTACTATCAGCAATATATTGGAAAGAACAGATTTTTGGGCAAGCCATATCATAAAACAGTAGCACTTAGTTCCTGTGCATTCCAGAGAGGAGACTTTTAAAAAAGGTCAGAAGATGCCTAAATAATGCATGAAAATTCATGTTGATTCTATGTATGTAGAGTCATAGTTGGATTAAGAAACCAACACAGCATCACTGAGCAATGCCTTGGCAAGAAGTGAAACTGAGATCCATCGTGCATGAAGCACATTCCTCCTGAAACCTCTTGAATCTTGGCAATCTCTCAGTTGTCTGTTTTGGGGATTATGAATACATGAGTACAGACAAAAATGGCTACATTTAAAATCTGGCCTAACTTTACCTCCAGAATAAGAAACAATTTCAAATGGGGTTCTCTTGTTCATCCTAGACAATTTCACTGCTGTCCCTTGGCTTGAACAACAGAATGTGGAGGAATCAGACCTATTAAAACTTGTTAACTCACTGGAAACTAAGGGTTAAAAAAAAAAAAAAAGAAGCCTCTTTCCTTTTATATTTGCAGTCTGAAAAAAAGTTAAAATTGAAAAATTTAGAAGGTTAGTTCCGAAGAACACACAACAGCTTCTAGGAACATCTTTTATTTTTTCCCTCTAAATACTAGAGAAGACCCTTATGAAGTCAAGGGGATTTCGTCTAGAAAGTCTCATAAAATCCATATACACTTAAAAAGGCCTTTATTTTCCCATGACTGCCAAGTATCTGTTAAGGAAGTCTAAAGCCTACCCTTCTTTGGAAAGATGCAAGGAAGAGCACCAGACTTAATTTAAATGTCCAAACAGAAGTAATGCTGGCCATACTTGTAGTAAAATTAGTACAACCTCCATTTTATTTATTGGAACTGCTGATTCATCATGGACTACCTAAATTATCTAGAAAAGCCATTTAAATGAGCCTTTTATCTGATGAATATGGAACTCTTAAGGTTTCTATATCTGATTGTGACACTATTATATGTTTAGAGTGAACATTTTAGATTCTAATCTATTCTGGTTAGGTTTATTTCATTTCCTGATACATTCAAACATCACCCATTAGGGCAAAGCATCTGGTCATAAACTGATCTTGTTTCTGTCATTTGCATTGCTTTGAAAGATGTCCTTGTGTTCCCCCTTGTGCTCTTTATTCCTCACACATAATAAAAATAATTACACTTCTGGTTTGAAGAACTTGCTGCAGCATTACCATCATTAGTGTCAAACAGCTAATTTCAATAATTAGAAATCCTCCCCACTGCCTCAAACATTACTGTTATCAGTGCATTCATCCTGAGAATGAATATTGTCCTAGGATTTCTCATGTTTATACACTACTGCTGCAGGCCCTGAATTCTAAGTCATATAAAAATCAGTAGGTTATAAGAAAAGGTTTCTAGAGCAAGGCCTTTAAATGACATCAGTACACACTTAGCTGTGTTTTCTGTGGTTTTATCCAAGGATTTCTTGGAAGGTGTCTGTTTGTTAGGTTTTGAAGTTTTTTTTTAAAGCTGTTTCCATTAGAATTTCAGTCATAAAAGTAAGTTAATTTGGACAGTTTGCCTGAGAACCTCAGAAGGTTTACTTGATTTTTACTTGTGGACCGGGGCCTATTTAGATCAATTCCAGATCTAAATCCAGATTTAGGCTATCCAGAGATACAGACTAACCTTCACTGGCTGCCTAAAGGACATCTCAATACTTAATTACCTTTCCTTAAAAATTAAGTGTTGCTTTGAAAATCCTGTCCTTGAAGACATGAGCAGCTAATCCTGCTTATATTAAATTTCTACAAATTCTTACAGCTATCAGGTATGCCTTCCAAATTCTCCATTTAGCACACTTTAATACCCATTTATGTAAGACTTACAGCTCCAGATATACCTCTAAACAAGTATGCACTGCAGTGGGCAAGACAGCAAACAGCTCAAATTTTGTGTTCAAAAACCCAAGGCATACAATGTACAAAGCTACTGGAGTGAAATGAAAGAAGGATGTCACCTTGGCTCCTTTTGACTTGATTTCACATTGAGTTTAGCACCCTTCACTGAAAATGACTGCTCATCTGTAATGATGGGGAAATGATTTGTGATTTCTAGGCACTATGCCTCAATTTTTTTTCTCAAAGCTTAGGAAGATGAAATAAATAAAAGTCAAGACTATTTCATTTTCCCAGTTCCTCTTCATACTTATTTAAAAACAACCTCAGGGGAATTTGTAAGTAATGGACAATTCCCAGGTAGTTACAAAGTCATTCGTGTTACTGAGCTAGTGAGCATACTCCTCAGTCTTGATAACAACAGTTTTAATGTACAATCTAATAAGATTTGCGTGCAAGTTAGTTTCAAGTGTCCTCAGTAACCTCTTGCCTTCATCTCTGTAATTTTCTTGTGAATAATGAATGGTTAACAAAGTTACGTACTTTGGAGGAGAGTTGCCTCTGGCAATAGGCTATGACCAGAAATTCACTTTGAAAAACACATACTGTGTTGAAGTTACTGGGCACTATATGTGAAAGACCAGCAATACAGGTGCAATTTAGTAAGCAACTTTAGATATTATCCCTATTCAGTTCTATTAAAATATATCCCATGAAATCCCTTTCCAACCAAAATCACTCTGGGACAGTACCTGCGTTTCTGTAGTCAGTGTTTGCATGCACTGAAATGTTTTCTTAATGTTCTACTTTCAAGTTTGTATGGAAAAATGTCTTTTTGGTTGAACAAATGCAACTAAACCACATACATTTCCATGTTTGTCAAAATGCTCCATACAGTTTTTCCATTTTTTATCCAGGTCTGTTTACAAGGGTTTTTTTATGTAACAGCTAATGCAATGTGGGGGTATATGTGCTTTCTTCTCCCATGAATTGCTACTTTGATAAGATAGCAGACCTGCTCCTCACTCTGAAACAGTGAAGGTCAGTCTTTATTCTTCCAGCAGAAGTACATATTTACATAAAGAATACAACATTTTAACTCTAAACACGTTTCTCACCACTACACGCAACAACAACAGAGTTCTACTCACAGCAGTGCCTGAATAAAACTGGAACAACCTCAGTGAAGACTTAAAAGATACTCTGAAATTTAAACAAGTCACAAAACAGGAA
Organism: Forpus xanthops; assembly: GCA_032466535.1. Lineage (NCBI taxonomy): Eukaryota > Metazoa > Chordata > Aves > Psittaciformes > Psittacidae > Forpus > Forpus xanthops. The sequence continues at coordinate 7,943 of JASSUY010035915.1, forward strand.
CAAAGCAAATTCTGTGCTCCATTTGTTCAAGCAAACTCTATTTACATCAAGTTACATCTTAAACGTACAGGGTACAACAGGGAATTACAAATAAAACGCTGGTCCTTACCTTTGCCTATAGAAGTGGCTATTCCATTCATTAACTGGGATAGAGATTTACCAGGAGAACCAGAGATATCTGAGGATGCCACCGAGTTACTGCTCAGGAGATCAATCTTCCCTGCTTGCTGTCGGAACTTCTCCAGCTCTCTGGATAAGAGGTTAAACTGCTCGCTCTGTGTCCGGCATTTCTCCTCTAACTCTCGGACCTTGGCCTGCACAAGCAAGACATAACAGACATTTGACTGGGTTCAGACTGTGACTGCATCAGATTTTTCTACAGTACCAGGAAGTCAGAATAGGCAAACTACTTGGGATACACAGGCCTACAATCACATTTTTCTTCCCCTAAATTCTCATCCATGTTTAGAACAAAACTTTTTAGTAGCCCTGGAATATTGAGGTAAGTATTCCTTTAATCCCCGATTTCCAAAGGGGAATTTCCTCATTGTATTGTTGGCAGTGCTAAAAAAAATCACTGCCAAGAACACCTGCAAACAGATCCTGCAGCTTTGTGACTTCTACACACATCTGAATGTCACTTTTGTGCATTCTTCCAAATTTTCCTAAACCTTAGATGCATTTCTAAGGTCTGCCAATCTTCTGCTACTAAGCTGAACATTCCTGAATTGCTAGATTAACATTTATATATTAAAACCCAACAACAAAAAAAGGTCCATAGTGGTTCACGCAGAATGTGAGCCTAGCTACTGGCTGAATTCCCTTGCAAAAATAATGCTCTTCACTACAGATGCCAAACCATACAGAAGTAATCCAGACACCAGGCAAGAGGAGAATGTGTGTGTTAGCATGTGAGAAGCACCAAAATGTCATTGTTGGCAAACATTTTTATTTTGAAGCATCAGCCTTCAACAAAACAGAATTTCAAAGATAAACTTGTGCTCTGACTTGGGAAATCTGCCTACATACAGTTTATGAATTCCTGATGTGAATAAATAGATGAAGTTATGGAAAGATTCCCTGGCTGAAAGAAATGACAAAGGGCATGGGAATTTATGACTTTACAACTTTTACTCAAAACATACATAAGAGGAGTGAAAACATTAAATTCGAATCTGCACATTCATTGTACCACCTAAATTAAGAATGTATTTAAATTTCAATCTGTACTTATAAGCAGCCTGCATATCTATTTGCATACACTATCAGATATTCCCAAAGAGAAAACCCACAAACCTAGAATGCCCAGAGAGTTAGGAAAGAGCATAATAACACGTGTTGCAAATACTGAAGAACCAGAAAAGCTCCTGAGAAGCTCAGCTGTGACGTCCAATTTTCACACAGGGGCAAACAGTTCTGCACTCTGAAAACATGTCAGAGCAAAAGTACCATTTTCGACCTAGGGAGCACTCATGGTTTTATGTGCTGTCACCCAAATAAGCAGAAGTAGCTCAACAGGGACAGTAATAGGCTCCTTATGTAAAAAGCTAATAAATTATATCCTAATCTGATACTTTACGATGAACAAACATGACTTCCCTTCATTAAAACCCCTTTTATAGTACATGCCTAGTTAAACAGCTGAACTAACAAAGGAAGTCTGGATACCAGTTGGATTCATTTAATTGTACTAAACATCTCTTTCTTGAAAGAAAAATGTTCTCAGTTCATATAAAAAGGCCTGCACATACTATATATCAAGAAAACAACATATATTACATACCACTATAAAAAGATCTTAGCACAGCTAAAGGCAAACAGAATACTTTTAGGCCCCAGAAGAACACAAAAATCTAAATTTCCTGCTACAGCAGGTGGTACTGTTTGTTCCTTTCTTTTGTAACAAATATATTTTTAAAGCTACAGTGAATTCTGAGGAGATATTTTCTTCGTATTCATAAAACACAAATTAATTTAGTTCTGCCAAAGAAGTCTCAAGGGTATCTACCTGTCTGATTATGAAACAGAAAACAATACGGTACAGAGACCCTGTGGGAGTTTTACACAAACATTAAATGCTTTGATATTTGGTGGCTTTTTTGTCTTTTATCTTTTCATTGTGGTTTTGAGCAAGCAAAATATAAGCCTTTGCTACTTGTTAATTTGCTGCATGAATAATTCATCTATGTACAATTTTAAAAGAACATTAAACAAACAAAGTAGTAAACTGATATGGGATTTTTAGATCCCTTCTTTCCAATGAGAAGCTTAAGGATGAGGTATTCAGCTCTAAGAATATAAACTGACCCTTTCACATGCAGTTATGGAAACTAGCATAAAATGTAAAATAAAAGCACCTCAGTCCAGACCTGAACAAGATGCTAAGGCTGCCTTAAAAAAAATTTGGAAAAAGAAATATATTATTTTAATGATTATTATTTGTAATTTAAACCTTCTTTGCATTTAGGTATATGCAATTATATATTTGACTTTTCGTTTGAGCATCTACAAACTTCAAGTTGCTCTTTCATGACAGTATGAAGCTTGGATGAAAAATGCCTTCACTACTTTTTTATCAAGGGTGTGAGTTAGAAGTGGGTACAAAGCTGATATCATGTAAAGAACAAATTAACTTAAGATCCACAACAGTGATGGCAGGAGGCATCCCATCCCCATCTTCGTTTTTTCAGTTGAGGCAGGTTTATTTTTAGCCAGCCAGATTCACCTCCCTGTAGAAAATCTACATGTTGGACGTCACTGCAGAGCAAGGCATGTGCTTATGCTCTCAGAAGAACTTTTATTCTCTATCATGGTATAGCCTATCCTAACAACAATGACATAAAAGTGACAGGTCTGCCAGATCTCCCTAAACCTGGATCTGTCTATAGCACTGGCTGTATGAAAACACATTCTCTGCTTCAGACCACACTTGAATGTATGCCACCTAGGACTTGCCAAGTTTCTCATACAATACATAGTGCTGTTTCTAAAATGTAAACAGCTTCTTAAATAGAAAATGTAGCAGACTTCATCCATTACAAAAAAACTGTTCACACAAGACAGATGTGACAATGAGCAACTTTCCAGGTGAACAGCTTGAATTCAGACTAGTAATTAGCTCACATATTCTGCTATGGAGATATCATTTCAGGGTTTAACTGTTCACACAGCAGCAATGGCCTTCAATAGATGGCCCAATAACATAAAATTATCTCTGTATTAACAAAGAAGCAATCTGAATTCAGATAAAATCCACAGTCAGAAAAGGTACCATCTTGAATAAGCTATCAAACCATTCCTACTGGGCATGCTTATCAGAAATCAGCTTTCAAAACCAGCTTCTGGGTTTTCATTAGGTCATGCCAGATTTGAAAATCAATCTCTTGTAGAAAAAAATCTTTTGATACAGGTGATTTGGTATGAGGCCAATTAAATGCCAAGCATGCTTGCGTAACAATGGTTCTAGCATGCATCCCATGCAAGGTTAGGCAGGACTATCATACTCATTTTAAAGGTCAAAGTGCAGGATTCATGACAGGGAAAGGAGAATTTATGACCTAAAATACCTGCATGCTGTCCAAGGTGTTCTGGATGAAGTGCAAAGCAATAAATTCCAAACAGGACACAGTAAACAAACAGATGTGAAATAAACAAAGAAACAAAAACAGTTTTGAACACTTTTTTTCCATTTCAAAGCAAAATACATTTGAACATTTAACATGCATAAAAACATGCATTAACACAAACCACGCAACAGAACATTCCAGAAATCAATACCACTGCTGATCTTACAATGCAAAAAGCACATTAAATAAAATGCTGAAAATTAACAGGCTCATGGCAATGAAAAGCAAAAGCTTAGGAAACAATGGGGTTATGCAAATCTGAGGTCACAGACAAACCAGCTAAATGGGAATTCTGAATAGCTTGAGGTGGGTAAACAACCATTTGCCTGCTTTGTTTTTACTTCTCCTTTCCTGCATCAGGCATTCAGTAATAATTTAATATTATATCCTTAAAGGAAAGACAAACTTAACATACATGATGATAATGAAAGCCAATGAGTAAAACATGTTCTGTGGGAATAATAACTTTCACAGATACAAGTAAACATTTACATTTTTTAGGATGATCAATGTATCACAAAAAACACCTTCCACCAATGCATGACCAGTAAGCAGTCAGACAGAAAAAGGTAAAAAGAAATCACCTTCTACTTACAACAGATTTCTAACTGAAATACTGGCAATGCACTTGCTATCATCTATGATATCACATGTTCTTTACAATATGTATGTTACGTTTAGACCAAATAAGCATTTAGTGCCTTTTCTTTACTTCAGGCAGAAAAACTGGTTTACTTGTGCATGGGTATTTTCTGACACTTAACCTTATTCTTCAAAAAATATGATTGGAAATTAAGGAATATGTTCTTTAAGCTGAAAAACTAGAGAGGAATTGTTTGCTTTAGGAACCTTCGTACAGGAGCTCTAATTTCCGATACACGTAATTTGTCCTATCTTGTACACAGCTGTGGGTCAGCCTGCATTTCTGAACAGCAGCAGCAAAGGGATAAAAAGTTCTGTCAGCACCAGCCAGATATTTGAGTGTATTAATTTATTTCAATTTAAATTTTTGTAGTTTCCTATGTAATTTAACTATAACTGTACATATCCATTCTAAAGGTTCCATTATTATAATAGTCCCAGTTTAAAACCACTAAAAATGTCACTCCAATCTAGAACAAAGAGGTTTTGCACACCTTTCTTTATTCAAACTAAACCTGACAGAAAATCTAATGAGTTTTGAATATTGAGTAAGAATTTGCTCCTATTCTCCATGTCACTTCTATACAAGATACATGTAACTCTATATCTTTAGGTAAAGAAGACTAAATCACTAGACTGGTGATTTTTTTTGGAATAAGGACTTGAAGGAAGGCTTGAAAAGCTACTATTGAATTTAGAGGCAATATCCTGTGCCAAGATGGCAACTGCTATGAGCAATTACTAATGAAAACACTATTTTTTTTTATCTTTATGGAGGATGTTGCCTTTATGGATGATTTCAGTATGTGCAGGTAGTTAGTGCCTTAAAAGTCAGTAAATCAGATCATCTGAATAATATATAAAAATTTTATTTATTTAACGGCATTTACTTACTAAATCCAGTAGTCACTGCAAATTCTACAAACATATTGCAGCATAGCTGGGAAATGCTAAGAAAGGCCATTGCTGGTGATAAAAAGCAATACGTTTAGAAGCAATGAACATGGGTAGCATCCAGAGAAAAATGCTACCAGGATACAAGAATAATATTCTTCATAATGAAAGAGCTCAAAGACTGAAAGAGGCTGTCCATGTGGGTTGTCATATCCTCATGCCCAGAGATGTTTAAAAATGGACTAGGCAAGCCTTGAGCAGCCTACAGTGATTCTGAAGAGAGCCCGTTCCCTTCCAAACAGAATCACTCAATGATTCTAATTAAAAATTTGAATGCATATTTAGTGCCTGTGATTTTCAAACACTCAGTTCAGGCTGCCCAGAAAATACAGTAAGAAGAATGAAGTGTTCTCTGTCTTCTACACTCTTTTGAAGGTTTTTTCAGTGCCCAAATTCTGTATTGGATTTAAAAATTCTGGCTCTTTAGCATGCTGCTTTATGTTTACTACACAGTATTGAATTAGGAATGTTAGGTAAGTTATTGGTATTTGTAGCTATATTTCCCATCTAGGTGATAATAATTCCCACAATTAATCACTTCCTTTTTATATACCTGACAAAAACCAGTACCAACATTTCTACTCTCTACAAGGAGAAAGTGAGGTACACACATCACGTCCAACAGCTCAGCTTAATATACTTCTATCTGAATTATAATCTTTAAAGGATGCAGTTACATTAGAAGAGAAAAAATAATAAAGTATATGCCTACATATTACTTGAACTTTCAAAGTGATGATACTCTACAATTATCACATACAGAGTGGAACCTCCACAAGCAAAGGTAACACAAAGGGTATCTTCTTACCTCTAGCAATTGAACTGCTCCTTCATGTTCCTTCTTAGCTTCAACCTGAGCCTTGATTTTATAAAAAAAGAAAAGGGAAAGCGGAAAAGGAAACAGAAAGAAAAAAGATGTTAGTTAGTCATACCACATGTAGCACGCTCTAACCACATAAAGCAGCATACTGTATACTCAAATCCCAAGCCAATTACAATTTTTGAAGGGGTGGCTCTGCCAATATTACTACAGAGATTTGGTTCCAAGCCACTGAAATAACTGCTTATTTTTAGAAGACTGAAACTCAGCAAATAGCACTGGTATTTTGTAGAACAAAGACAAGCATGTTCAACACACTGTGAGACAAGAAAACATCAGAAGTATCTCTGAAATCCTTTACATAAAAACTGAAAAATGAGCTTGTTATTCTACATTGCAGGCGGTGCAGACATCTACAATACCATCTAGGAGAAACCAACAAAACCTAAGCTCATTCTTTACATGTAGCAACAGTATTATCATCTAAATAAACAGCACACAGAACACTTCAAGGCCACCACAAGAAAGGTTGTCTTTAAGCAGGTGTGCAACATTACAGTCCGTTCAACTGAGGAAAGGGAGAAAAGAGGGAATGGGTTTAAGAGCAGAAAAGTGTATTTTCTGCTAAGAAATTCAGTTATAAATTTTTGGTAGGGAAAAGCTTAACCCTTTGTGTTATGCTTACTTTATTTCCGTTTAAGTTTTCACTATCTTCTTTACTGAAGCCTGCCCAAGGTAAGCAAAATGTTTTACTAATCATTTATCAGGCTGAGAGTGGTATGATACGCTAACTTTTCCTCTTAGCTCCTTATTAGCGTAACCCAAAGACCACAATCTGCACATTCTGCATCAAAGGCAAGTCTTAAAACTCTCCAATTTAGCAACAGGCAACACCCTACAGACTTCATAATTTAATGGGCCAGAAATTCCCATGATGGATACTGACACAGCTATGTTAACATCATTTTCATTATCTGTGAGGGCTACCCTACACTATTACTGGTTTCAGTGGAAACTGGGTCAAGCCATGAAGTCACAACTGAAAACATACACCCAAGCTATACTTCACTGTCATGCACAGTAATAAATCCTCCTTCAGACCTGCACACAGAATCATATTTCTTCCTATACCGAAATAAGTCTTACTGATAGCACCTGATAAATATTGGCTCCAGGAGCATTACCAAACATATGATGACAGGTGACATAAAGCCTTGTGTGTCCATCATTACAAGTTTAATAAAACCTACCCAGAATATGAGTTCTTGATAAAGGATTAGAAAACCTGCATCAATAGCTATCTGTCTTTTACATCAAACTGTCTTGTATTAAGGCTTTCTTGGAAAAAAAAGACCATCTGATTCCCCATCAACACAAAACCTTGATGAACAATATTATATTCTTCCTTTTAGGCTGGAAATCTGATCAGCCTGTACATATATTAAAAACACAGTGGATTTTTATTTAGAATTTCAAAATGTATCACCAAATGCATCAGACTGCACCAGCAACTTCCTTTGTTTTGAAGTGTACATTTCTGTGTTTCATCATGAACTTTACAAGAGGAAAAAGATACACTATGAAATCTCACCTGTTACTGCTTGGGGAGTCACTAATTTTATGATACTTTTTTAAGTAATTAGGTGACTTCAATAAAAAAAAGGAAGAAGGAATTTAACACACATGTACTTGGTACATTGGGAGGTCAGCTCTGGATGAAATGTGAGTCAGCAATTCCTGTTTAATGATGGAAAGCTTTACAGTTACTTAGATAACAGATCTATTTAAATTATTTTTCTGTCAATATATGTTGCACTGTAATGCTGGAAAGGAGGTGTATTGGATATCCACAGCCTAGAGGAACATTAAAAAAAAAAACCCAGAGCCTAAGGAGAGCCATCTCAGAGCTACTCAGTGAGATTAAAGCTGCAAGACTACAACTGCAGCAATTCTGGTTGTTTCTACATCTGTACCAAACAAGTACATTAACACAAATAAATATATAAAGCCATATTGTTCCATGCCTTCAACACACTGTATC
>JASSUY010035917.1:0-12463 GCA_032466535.1 Forpus xanthops
TTATACCTTAGTTACTAAACTGTTCTTATCTCAACCTGTGGGAGCTGCATTCTTTTGATTCTCCTCCCCATCCCCTCGGACTGAGGAAGAGAGGGGAGCGAGTGAGAGAGCGGCTGTATGGGCTTGAAAGCCTCAAACCACGACATCATCGAAGGACAATCTTCATCACGTAGGCCTTGAGCAGCAGGCTAAAAAGGGGAAAAACAGGAATGTTGAATACACAGCAGAAAAACTGAGTTTTCTTTCTTTGAGAAAATGCCCCAAACTGGACTCTGTAGCCTCCCCCCCAAACTTGACTGGTAGAGCTGCAAGATACATTCATGATGTGAGAACCCAACCTCTCAGTGTAATTTGGGAAAAGACTATTCTTTACTTTTCTAGTGACAAGAAGAGACCTGTTCACTTTGGATGGGTGATGGATGCAGTAATGACTGAGCAATCGTCGCTTGCCTCCCCCTTGCTTTTCTCTTAAAGAAGAGTAAGAATTTAACACAACATACCTGAATTGCAAGGTGGTTCAGAGGTGGGAGAAATAAAACAGTACATTTGAGACCAAAAATCACTTCCTTGAAAGACAGACTTCTTTTCCTAGCTGAACTACTGAGGAGCTCTACATAATTCCGGAGCCTTAAGAACTGGTTCAAGACACTCTGCTCTACTGCTGTGGAGCACTTAAGTCCTAAAGGATACTTGCCACAGTACCGCAACCACATGGAAGTATTCCATCACCTCCTGATACATACAGACCTTGCGAGGACTGTTACCACCAGGCTTGCAGAACTGCTTCATGTAATGCCACTGACCAGGTTTATATCTGTAGGAAGCCTGAACATCAGTGCAGGGCACAAACCTGCCCGGGCACAAAGCCGCAAGACAACAACGGTTTGCAATACCATGACTTAAACAGGCATACTCTGTGCTTAAAGACAACATCACCTTTGGGGGACAGACATGCCCTGTGGTTCAGAAGAATGCTATCTGTATACAACAAACTGCTGCTGTAGTTAAACAGTAAGTTGGGGTACCACATGTCTGACAGAATGGTATGAAATCAAACCCTAAAAGGACAGAAAGAAAGAAAGAAGAGGAAGGGGCCTGCTAGACACCTGCACAAACAACACACAGCCAGGAGCCTGTCCACAGGGCACCAGGACAATCTACAAATGAGAGACTTACCCAGAGACAAGACCTGGAACATTTTCAATTCATCCTCAAATAACCTCCTGTGACATCTTCAGCCGCACACAGGGACCAGTAAGGTCAGGCACGTTTTGTTCTGTAGGGTGCTGGATGTGTAGGCTGCACACTGGGCCATCCACAGCTGTCTCATCCATTAAAAGCACTAGGATTTAAAGGGTGTTTGTAAAGCTTTAATGAGACAAACTCTGTATCATCTTTAGACGGCATAATTTATACACGGCAGAAAATTCCTTGAGCAAGCCTGAGTCCAACTGCTCCCACATCTAAAGCCTTCAGCTCCATCGACAGGGCAAATCTGCAGCAGAGCAAATAAAGGCTCTGGCCCTTCTTAACAGACTGAGACTTGAAATGACTTAGCATAAACTAGAGAAGCTCTAAGGCCACCCAGACTGGTAACTCGATGAGTCTCCTGCTCCAAGCACCTTGATCGAGATCTGCATCAGCTCCCTCACAACACTGTCTCTGCATCTAAAATTCTAAGCCTTTCTCAAGAAACCCAATGTCTTCACTGGAGCAAGGCAGGGTCCAACCCGGGAGAAACCAGGACAGCAGCACCTGAAAGCCTCCCTGACAATCTCACCAGAAAAGCTGTGATTAGCTGGGCTCCCCCAGGGCACAACACTGCAAGGTCTATCTGCAGAACAAAAGGAGGGCGATTAGCTCTGCCCCCGCTGCTGCAGACCTCACTCATTTCACGGACAGAGAATTTCAGACTCCAGATCTTTCGGTATGTTAAAGCTACAGTAAACAGTCTCATTTCCAAACTAACTCCAACTTTAGATCCGAGGAAATAAACAGGGAATTCCTTGGCTAGTTTCTAAAAGAGTATTTCCATCTTCACCCCTTTCCCTATCAATGAAGACACACTGTGAAGTAAGGACCCTCTGGGTGATTCCCCCCACTTTCTTTATTCCCCCCACCACTACCGAGCAGTACCGAGCAACGGGAGAGAGACAAGCACAGTGCCAGGGTGCAGGATGCCGGCCAGGAACCTCCGAGGCGCCTGAGATTCATCAAGGGAGATTTAGGCAGAGGCAAAAGCACTCGGGGGCCCCTGACCCAGCTCGTCTCCTGCAGAACGTAACCCTGCCTCTCCGGGCGCTGTGAACCTTCCCGCGCCGGGCGGCCAGCGGGCAGGAGACACCCCCGTCGCCTCCCCGGTAAGCCCCCGGTGGGCTCGGATCTCACCTGCTGCCGCCGCTGCCGGCATCTGGACCCTGCTCGCCGCCATGCCCCACCGAAACGGAGCGCCTGAGGAACCGGAGCCGGTGCGTGAACACCGGGCTGCGGCCACGAGCAGCCGCACACCCGCACCGGAGCAAGGAGCCGCGGCGGCCATTGCTCACCCGGATCCAGCGACCGCCACGTGACACCGATCGCTTCCTGGGACAGCCGCGCGGAGCCGGAGCTGCAGTGCCGAACTCTGGACACAGGATGGCAGCAGCGAGCGGCGCCCCGCTCGCCCCATCGGCTCTATCGGGTTCCGCTGGGGTATCCCCTCCTAGCAACGCTCCCCCCGGCCCCGGCCCTTGCAGACCCAGGCTCAAGGGGGTTGAGTATTTTGGGGGCACCACAGCGGCTGCAGCTCCACAGGACGGCCCGTCATGGAAGGTGTTCTTGGGGGAATCAGACCCGGCCCAAGGTGTTCCACCCCTCTCCTCGGAGGACGCGCCCCATCCTCTGCTCCTCTCTCGGGTCGTTGCCTCCCAAACGACATCACCCACACCCCCGGTTTTACTCTGATGCAACTCTTGATGAACCTGCAGCGACCCGTAGGGAGCCCATAGCCATGCACAGCACCCCATGGACACCCTATAGACATCCCATAGAGACCCAAAGCCACTCACAGATGCCCCATAGAGACCAATAGATCCCGTGTATCTTTTCACCTTTGGGGAGGTGAAAAACAAGACATAGGGAACATGTCATTAAGCTGGAATAACTTTTGAAGGATGTTCTGAAGGTATCTGAGTGAATTATGGGCCAAAGCATCCGTTTCCTCAGGTAACTTTTGTTCCACAGTTAACTTTCTGACAATAATTATTGAGCAGGCTGAGGGGAGCTGAATTTCTCAGGGTAAGTGCGGACCACCACATACCTGCTGCCTTTCAGGGCCCAGTTCTGCCAATTGTGAGATATAAAGGTGATCAATGCTCGTACTGAGCACAATTTTTCCTCAAATACCAGATGCCAAGAGTGGCTTTCATCCTTCAGAACCCATTGAGTTTACAAGTTGATCATTAACGCTGCTGTCTTATCCTTCGGATTTCAGTCATATTACTTGGTCAAGTGAGTAGCAGTAGCATGAAAAGTAGTGCTTAGTCAGGCAGATTCAAGTGGTGGTTATCCCCCTCTGGTACACATCCTGGGGCACGCTATATACACAGACAGCTTGTGCATTGTCTATAGCCTGTCTGGTTGTGTTTCTTTGGAAGGCATGTCTGATTCTGTGGCCTCACTTGGTCCCCATTAGGGATTCCTGGCCTCGGCAGGGACCTCAAGGCTCTTGTCCACCCTTGGTATTGGTGAGGGGCTGTGTACAGATTTGGCTCTTGACTGAGAGCAGCACACTTTTAAACTTTAGCTGGAGCATTATTTCCTAACGTTGACGCTTCATCTCTCAGCTCCTTCTATCCTCCCTCACAAGGTGACGTTTACTTTTTTTTGTGGTGTTAGCACGTTATTGTTAGGAAAGACAAAAGGGTCTCAGAGTTTAATAGCAAAATGTTTATGGCTTTCACAGAGCCAAAGTGCTTTTAGGCTTTCCCGTAAATGGCTAACTGAGTAAAACCTACTCTTTAAGCAAAACAGAACTGTGCACTTTTTAATCGGTTGCAAACCATAACAGAGCTACCTAATAGAGAAATGTAAAATTAATTTTAAAGAAGAGAAACTTGCCTGAACTTACTTGAATGGTTTGTAAAGGACTTGCTCACGATTGTCACAGAGGTGGTCTGTGTGCACATGTGTACTTCCCAAGGCCCCTGATGCCACAGAGATTCAATATTGGGCATGCTGTACATTTTGGTGGTGTTCTCTTCGGAAATCAGGTGATTTTTGTGCTTCATCCTTCTTGCTGCTGTCAACTGCTGGTCTTGATCTTGCTGCCACGCTGAACCTGCTCAAAATTCTGCTTAGAACAAAACTTTTCTTCTGTATTCAGTGTTTTGACCACTGACAAAGTCTCAACGTGCTGAGTCCCTGTGCTTTCTGGGTTAGCAACCAATTTGATGTAGGTGATGTTACCAAGAAGTGCATTTTGATATGCTGAATTACCAACTGTCACTCAGATACGCTTTGTAGCTTTGTTGCCATGCTGACATTAATGGCTCAGGCTTTGAACAAGAAGCCAGTAAAACAGCTATATCCATGTAGTAGCATATAGGGAATTCCCAATTTTTATGTTATGTACGGCTTTCTTGAAACGGCTTCTTTAAATACTGGAATTTAAATGAAAATGTTTACTTAGAGTCTTCAACAAGCCAACTTCCATCAAAACTACACTTTGCACAATAGAATGTGTCTGTTCTCCCAGATTACAGCTTAAGATATATAAAGCCTGGTGGCATTGCTTCTCCTGGGGCACTGTGACAACCTGGTCAAGCTCCTCCTTTAGAAAACTACGGTAGTTGCTAAGTTTGCCTATAGGTGCTGAGAGGCTTAATGGTTGATAAATTTTCTTTACTCACCTATCCAACCACTTCATAAGATCATAAGCAGGTTCCCCAAAATAGTTTCCTAGGATAAGTCCAGTTAAGTGTTGTTCATCTTTACAGACTTGTAGCCAAATGCTCTGGCACTGCTTTTTACTTCTTCCCTTACAGAGGACAAAGTAAGTGACTGTCCCACGTAGAAAGGTCAGAAAAATTAGGTGGGAGTTCAGTCTGTGGCTGCAGGTGGGTTGTTACAGTGGGATTTCTGGTATGCTGAGGCAATGTTTGCTTTTCAGGATTCAGCCTACAGCCAGCAGCTCCTTATTCCAACTACAGGTTTACCTTTGAAAAGCAAAATATATGCAGCTGTAAGAGAAACTAACCTTGATGGCAGGTACCATGAATGATGTTATTTCTTGGTTTGCTTGCTATTCAGCTCTGGTGTTGCAAATTTTTCTGATTTCGAAGCAACTGTCTTTCCTCATAGCCTTTTATATGTCAGACTATTGGTTGGTGTTTGGTAATCACTGCCTCAAGTCTCGGGTATCAGGTCCTTGGTGGTGAACTGAATTCATGTCTTGCTGCTGTCATCACGATGAAAGCTCTCCTGGATTATACTTTAAATCCTATATAGCTCTTATTCAAGAAAGGGCCTCTGTAAGATCAACTGAGAAACTCCAGGGCTTTTAAAAGTGGGATGGTTTTGATTCCTAGTCCTATGCAACCATGGCTTCTGAGAGGATGTACACAACCCGTGTTGGTATGGCAGCTGACTTGCATGAAACCAAATGATTTGATGCATGCAATTCTGCTGCTCTACTGTGCTGTTTAGTTTTTTAAGTGGTGGGAAGAAACAGGTGATGTATTTGGAATGTAGGATGACTTGTATGTGACCTGTTAAATACAGTAGCTCAGCAGACCTGATTTACAGGAGATGAATCTAGTCATTTCGTTAAAAACGTAAGCAGAAGGTTAAACAAGAAACTGAAAATGGACTTACCCAAAGCATCAAGATCTTTGTCCTATGGGATCTACTTCCATAACAGGTGCTAATGAAGAATAAGAAAAGATTTTATTAAGGGCAGTAAAATATTGGTGTTTACAACCTTGAAACTCTTCTAAAAGAGCTGAAAAACACTGAGTGGTATTGTAGGTAGGCAAGAGTGGCTCAAGTCAGAGGGAGGGATGAAATGACATATGAACAAAAAAGACACAGCTTAAGCAACGTGGGTTTGTTTTCAAGTGGCCAGGTTGTGCTTCCTAAATAATTTCTGTGGGATTGTGCTCTGGTTTAATTGGTAATGTGTACTGAAGGCAGAGCTGAATGAACTACTTACGGTGAATAATTTATTTGATTGGTGTCGTCCTCTTTTCTGTTCATGAGTTATCTGCAAACAAGTGCCCTCCCCCACAATTTGTTCAGTATTCAACACTGCTCAGCGAATGCTTTGTGGGAATGTCTTTTTTGGGTCTTTTTTCTCTCTTTCTTTGGAAAGTTATGGTTATAAAAGGAGCATTTTTACAGTGGACTCAAGAAACTTAAATGTTCATTTTTAGTGTGCTTTAGTCTGAGAGGAATATAACCCATTTTGTATGGGTTATTTGCTGCATTTGCTGAAAATGCGAACAGTGGAGTGGCTTTTCCTTTTTAGCCGTAGGATTTTAGGCAGGAAGGGACTATTAGATCATCTACTCTGATCTTTTTTATGATGCAAATATAGTAGGAATTAATCTCATTTCTTCCATACTGAGTCTAACAATTTGTGCTTAAGTAAAGCAGATTGGAACTTTATTTTCGAGATTTTCTTCAGGCAGATTGCTAAGAAATGCTTTATGAAGGGGTTATTATTCTATTTTCTTCTAAAAGCTTGTGTGACTGTTCAATGATCTTTATTTTTGTCATATGGGATCATTTGTAATTGCCGCCGTGATGTCTGAACATCCTGAGTTCTGAGGGAGCTAGCAGATAAAATGGCTAAGCCACTATCCATCACATTTGAGAAGTTGTGGCAGTCCAGTGAAGTTCCCACTGACTGGAAAATAGGAAACGTAACCCCATTTTAAAAGGGGAAAAAAAGAAGGCCCGT
Source organism: Forpus xanthops (assembly GCA_032466535.1). Classification (NCBI taxonomy): domain Eukaryota; kingdom Metazoa; phylum Chordata; class Aves; order Psittaciformes; family Psittacidae; genus Forpus; species Forpus xanthops. The sequence continues at coordinate 6,941 of JASSUY010035917.1, forward strand.
GGAGCTGCAGGTCAGTCTCATCTCTGTGCCCAGCAAGGTCATGGAGCAGATCCTTGTGGAAACTGTGCTAAGGCACATGGAAATTAAACATAGCTTCAAAAAGGACCAATCACGTTTATGAGACTAAATTTATTGACTTGAGCTGTTACACTCTCAGCATGTTAGGCTGTATTCAAAGTAATGTGCCAAGACAGCCAGTGTTTCACTGTACTTTAATGGCAAATCCTTCACTTACTTGCCAGATAACTCTTAGGAGACTATGTAAAAATCATGCTGGTAACTAAAGTTTTCTAAAACAGCACAATTCCACTGCACCCATTTTTTTTTCATAAACAAAATGAGAAATCAGAAACCCCAATTGTTGACGAGTTTTTCTGCAGTCTTTTTTGTATTGCCTTTTGTTCCAAAAGAAAATCAAGTCAAGATGTTTAATATCAGTAGAAGAGTTACTGAGAACTTGATTATATTGCCACTCCAGGGAGAATTAATTTTTATCATTTTTAAAGACATATTAATCATCACATTAATTCCAACCTTCTTTTTTAATGATGCCCAGAGCTGGTTGAATGAAGTCTGGTTGGTAGACAATTAACTGATCACCAACTTTTCCTTCCATCTTATAGACAAGATATCTTTCATCAATTAGATGTGTGAGTTTATGAAAAGATACTACCTTATTGATACTTTTAATGAAATGGGAATATTTAAAAAATATTGCTTTATGGCAGGAAAGTGTTTTACTAAGAGAGCTGAATCTTGAGATACTGTTGAATACAAAGGCAGTTTCAGGGCTGCAAGTGTTGGAGGTTGTCATTGTGGTGAAAGGAAGTAAGCACTTTCTAATTTTTGTGATATTCTTTTCTCACCTCCAAAGGCAATGAAATAATCTACGGGTCAGAATTGGAATATGTGTGCAGATTTCAGATACTGACCCAGTAGTGGTATAGTATCCTTCTGAAATTCCTTAGCCTGGCTTTACCTGGCACTGGAGCTGGCAGTGAGTTTTGCTACTTCTAGAGCAGTGTTTCACAGTACTTAACAAGAAGCACGCTGGTCTTGGCCACTTGTTCCATCCTAGTCTTGGCCTCCTGTCACCAAGGTGCTCAGGATTCTCCTGAGCTCAGCTGTTAAATGAGAACCATCTTCCTTACTGTTGTTTCCTGCATTGCCTCCGTGGCTCATCTTTCCCTCTGTCCTATCCCCTTAATTGGAGTTTCCGATCCCCAGCATCACTGGAACTTAGCATTTTATCCCACTCTGGTATGAAGGCAGAAGGAGAGCTGGTAGCAAATAACTGTGAGCAGGAATTTCTTACTCAGTGAGCCATGAAGAAAACAGTATTTTTATCCTTCCTCAGTAGATGGATTTGGACTTGCAGTTGACTGTAGTTCATAGTGAGACTATATTATACTCTGAAATTCAAACTTGATCACGGTCCATGATCCACCAGTGTGGGACCTGTATGAGTCAGCACCTCTAACACACTTATTCTCCTTCTTATGATTAAGAGAGTGTAAGCAGCTGACTTTGTAGAGTGGTATAGTAAAAGCGAGTAACTTGAGGGAAATAAGAGCTAAGAAGAAGATCATAATCCTCTCTTTGTCACAAAACTCAGGACTGTTGGGCTCAATCTTACTAGGTTTAGAAATGAACTATGGACAATATGCATGAGAGAATAGCAATTATTTGAATTCCAGTGTCATGTCAGAGTTGATTTACAGCATTCTCTTAGACTTGACTTAGATGATTTTTTCCAAGTTTAATGAAAGCTATAACTTAGTGTTAGGCATTTTTTCTTTCCTCCTCTTTTCTATATTGTATGTCTTCAAAGAAGTGTTCTCTACATTTTAGAACATAGAGACAATAAGTATTTTATTGTGATCAACACTGATTGCAGCAAGTTTTCCCTCCACAGCATTTTACACAGGTTTAATGACAGCAGAGAAGCCTATGCAGTGCATCTACTGTTTGCATATTCATGATTTGGGAGATACATGAGGGCTGAGACATGAGATTGAGACATGTATGCATGTGATCAGGTCATAGGGTAATATTTCTTATTTTGACACAAATATATATAAAAGAAATGCACTGGACTTTCTGTCCAACAGAGGACTTTCCTCTCGTCAGATAACAAGTGGCCCAGTCAGTGTGGAAATCCAGAAAAATGCATAGTATTATGCAGAGCTGTGGTTTTGAGGCTTTGAAACCAGATTCCTTTTCAGATGCGTCCAGCATATGGTGAAATTGCAGGAGTCAAGATACCATGGATAAACAAATGTGGCTGGCCAAAGGAACAGGCATTTTCACTTCCAGTTGTTTGGTTTGGGAGGAAAATTGTCTTTAATGGGATACAAGGTATCTGAATGGATGCAGAGAATTTCTCAGGTGAGAGCTGAAGTGAAACCAAGTAAAAGACAAGCAGGTGAGCAGGCAGTATCCTGGTTGGTACCCTGCTCTCACAAAAGAGCATGTACACTTCACTGCAGGTTGAAACTCCTTGCATCCAAGTAGAAGCTTTCCATTATGCTCGAGGGGCACTGTAGCACACCTCGTGTTCAAAATCATGACCAAATTATGGAGCCAGTGCATTCACTGTTAACAGCAATATGATCTCATCAAAGAATAGCCACAAGTATGACTGAAGTGCTCAGAAATATGAGTTGCAGTCAAAGACTCCAGTGGGCACTATCTGTTTATCCTGACAAGGCTAAGGGGGAACTTAATCACAGTTTACGAGTAACTACATGGAGAACAGCAATGCCGTAATAAAAATCTCATCATTCTAGCAGATGAATGTATAAGAGGTGATATTTGAAAATGGAAGCAGGTAAATTTAGACTAGAAATCAGGTACAAATATTTAGCGGTGAGGTCATTTAATCTTTGGAAGAACTTAAACTTGCCAAGATGTGGGTGGATTTTTCATCCCTGCAAGATTTTTTTTTTACTTAGTTCCAACATAATTAAGGGAATTGCTATTGCCTCAGCTATACAGGACATCAGGATAATGAATAGGAATGTCCCTTTTGGCTGTATTATGTACAAATTCATTCTGTTGGAAGCGAGAGCATTCTGCCTCTGCAAAATCAGGAAATATATTTAAATACCTGAACGCGGATTTTGGCTAGAGGTAGATGGGAATTTTTCACTGAAATGCCATTCCACTGAGAAGTGTGATTTCCAAGGGGGAAAAAGGCATGATAGCATTTTTGTAAGTGTCGTATTTTTTCTGATGAAGAATGAAAATCAAACCAGCTATTTTATTTCATGTTAGTTGACCTGAGTTAGAGCATTGATTTTGTTTTGACACTGATCCAAATTATTTTGCTTTAGATCAATATTGTATAAATATAATATTAAATAACATTTTGCCATAGATAAATTTTACCTTTATAGAACTCATTTTCTTTCATAAGCTGTGCATTTGGTTGAATTGTTTCTCTAATGCATTTTCAGGAGTCTTAAGGCTCACCCGAACTAATTAATGTGTGCTGTTGAGAGCTTTATTTTGGTCCTGCCTCTCTTGCTTGCTATGGAGATGGAAGGCACACTGGATTGAGAGAATAAGAAGATGAAGTTTAATGTTGAAATATAGCTGAGCAAGCAAACCCCTTTTTTTCTGAGAAAATTAGATGTTTTAACTGAATATGGCAAAATTGGACATTTTGTCATTTCTGGATGGTTTTGCTCCTTGGAATTTGTTCAATTTCTGTTCTGCTTCAGGGGAAACCAAGAAGTGCAGAAGATTTGACTCTGAATTTTACTCAGTTCCTGTTCTCAGATTCAGATTTCAGGTTTTAAACTTGGTCATAGAAGACTCAAGGTCATAGCAATACCAGGTCTACTATGCTTACACTTTTGCTTCATTATAAAACAACTTTTACAGATGGAAAGGATACAGGTTCTATATTAAGACATGTAAAACCTGAAGAACTAGGTGAAACATTGAAGATCGAGTTGTCATAAGCAATTCAGATAAAAATCCAAATTTGGACATTCCTTGTCTCATCTGCCCTCCAGTATATCCCCTGGAAGGGAGCACCCAACTTTCAGTATTAACTATTTCCAATATAAGAATTCAAACTATTTCCAACCCTCCTTTTAAATATCGCCTTCCCTCTGCCCTTGACAATATTGTTGTAGGCCCAACAGCCTCCAGGCAGTCTCTCCAGGAATTAAAGTAGAGTTTATTGGGTTCTGAGTTGTTGGCTTTTCACAAGGCATTTGTGGAAGTAGAGACTGGTACCAAATATTTAGAGTGTAGATACTGAGGTGGTGGATTCTGGAAGGAAGCAGGGAGGAATAAAAATATTTGGATAACCATGGTATCAGATGACACCAGAGTGGTGAGCATGGTGATAGACATGGCATCAGAAAGAGTCTTACTAGGATTAGTTATAAAAGAACTGTGAGTTTTGAATTTATTTTTAAAACCAATGAACATCTTCAGTATTTGTTTCCTGGAGGAAAAAATTCCATCTTCTCATTTTATTTATCCCTCCTTTTTCCACTAAAAATAAAGAGATAAATTTAGTGAAGTAAGATTTTGGGTGTTTTTTATTAGCAAGAAAACATGGGAAGATAATTTACGATGCTAATCTTTTTTTTAATTATTGAAATATTCATTAGAATGGGGACTCTTGGGAAGCACTTTTCTTTGGGAAGCAGTCCTTTTGAACCAGAAAACCTCAACAGTAAAAGTAAGAATAATAGTAATTAAAAAAAAACAACTCACATTTTGAAGTCTGGCTCCTTGTAGAAACTGAATCCTTTGCCTGCAGAGAGTTTAATTTCTGATGAGCCAACAGAAAAGTTTCATTGTTGAACTCTCTTTCCTCCTACTCCTGGAATCTTGTGTAAAACAGTAGATGGTAACAGTAGTTGATGCATAGGCGTCCTCTTGACAGTACGTGTATTTGTCACCTCATTCACTTCAGTGGATGCCTTGCCAGCAGGCTTTTGATTTCCAGGGGTTTTTTGTTGCAAATTACAGCTCCCCAGTGTCAGTTTTAACCCTGCCTCTGTCTTTTAGTATTATCTGTATTCTTTTTAATTAGCTGGTTCAATTTATTCCCCTCAAATCAGTGTGATGTGGTAAAAGGACCATACTCAGTGCCAAAATTTTGTTAGTAAAACGGCATTTGATCCCCAATAAATTGTGCTGCCCTTTCTTTGTCATGGTGTAGCCCATGATAGTTTAGACATCTTTGCTGACTTCACGCTTTGCTATTGAGTGTGTTTGTCCCTCCCAGAGACAGATACCAACCTTCTCCTCATCTGTAGCTATTCTGTGGCATTTCAGAATTTAGTCAGCAGCTGTGTTAAATAGATGCAGAACCTCTCCATTCCATTACCAGTGAGAGCTCTCCCTCTTTTTAATAGTACTTGTTAAATCAGGATCATTTAGCTGTCTCTGGGTTTGGCCTGCAATTCTCTGCGTATTCAGTTAATTTCAGGGAGAGTGCAAATGTTAGAGGAAATGTCATTCCTGAGTAGCATTAATACAGAACATTGTTTTACT
>JASSUY010035918.1:0-10253 GCA_032466535.1 Forpus xanthops
CCAGGGAAGTTGTGAATGCTCCATCGCTGGCGGTGTTCAAGGCTGGGTTGGACATAGCCTTGTGTGGCATGGTTTAGTGGGAGGTGTCCCTGCCCCTATCAGGGGAGCTGGAACTAGAGGATCTTAAGGTCCTTTCCAACCTTAACTATTCTACGATTCTATGACATTTCATAGAAAAACAAACTCACAAAAAATCCATTATTTCTCCAGCAAGCAGCATCATAGAGTTGTTTCAAATCTTTGCTGTTATTGCTATTGCTCTCATTATTATTTGCATTATTATCAAAAAAATTGGAAAACCTAGAGTAAACCTGACCATTTCCAGTTTTTTCTTAGAAAAAACTTTTTACACAGTGTCAGCTGCCACTCCCCCCACTTCCCCTTCCTTTTTTTTAGCTTTGTCAAGAGGCACTTGCCTTTTTAGAATAACACAATATAGGAGATCATTATAAAATGAAGCATTCAAGTTTTGATGATCTGTTTCCTCTTAATTGACAACTATGAAAAGCTACGGTAGTGCAGCTGTCATATTCTTACTCAGCAGTTACCTTCCAGAAAAAGAAATCTTTCCATGATTTCCTCCATGCTAGCTAAGAGGTTTCCTGGGGACAGAAATGGAGAAAAGAGTACAGTCATAGCTTCTTTCAACTTTATGTAAATAATGTTTTGATAAAGGAAAATAAATAAATTAAAAAATATTCATGAAATTGAATGTCAGCTGTAGCTTCTTCCATACTGCAGATGGAGTGGTTTTGTTGGAAAGTTTTGTTTCTTATTGTGAGCAGTATTAATAGATAATTGAATATTATTTTAAGTAAATAACAGCTATCTATGTATTTGGAAAATCAACAGCTAAATGACTCCTGAAAACTGTAGAATACTCATGTTGATATTTACCTTCATCTATTTTAATTGTTATATATAGCTTTCCTGCATTTAATTAGAATTTAGATTTTGCATAAGGTATTTACACTTTTTTTTTTTTCCTAGATTAAGTAACTCACTCATCATTGTTTTGCAAATAAAATAGCAAGTTGTGATTCTCTGCTGTTTGATGAAGAATGATGAAGACCAAATGCAACTTTTGAATGAATAAGGTGTCCACAAGTCAGAGAATCTATGAGGTTGGGTCTGGATGAAGGTTTGTGGTTTCAGGTAACAAAAAGATGTATAGAAAATCGTTGATGTAAAGGATTCCAAATGTAAAAGCATACAACTCACAACAGGCATTACACCCTATTTGCCCTCTCAGGTTCTGTGATTAAAAATTTATAGCTTCTAAAAATTTATGTAATTTTTAAAAAGACTAGCCATAAAACCTAGCTGTTCAGATGTGAACTGAGTATAAAGAGATGTTATTACTACTGTGGAACACTGTAGGAAGTCTAGCTAAGAGGAATTTAATCCCCTTTTTACACTCCATAATCTCATTAAAGGATCAAGTTTACAGGCCACAGAAGCCACGTCTATGAAACTATAAAGTATTCAGTAGCTGATTATTTTAGCAGATAAAGTAGAAAAAAAGAAAATGAACAAAATCTTTGAGAAATGAGGCTTGAGAGTGGCAGAATGAAAAACAGAAAAAGAAAAGGTCACAGCACAGTAACTGGCATGAGTAAGGACTACTGAATGTAAGAAAAAGAAAAAATATGGCATTAAGTGAGTAGGATTTCTTTATGTAGAGTCCCTACATAATCAATTAAAAAAAAAATGAGAGACATATTTTGTGACAGAAAGATAATTGCATTTGTTCTACTATTACTGTTCGAACCTAATAGTTATATTACTGGGAGCCTTATCATGGAACAAAGAGTGCGAAATCCAAAACTCTTATTCTATCTAGTCCATGGAGCTCAATTAGAAACAAATCCTCGATGACAGGCAAAAGTGTTATAGCAATAGGAGAGTTATATTTCCTAATGTCATTATGTCACAAAATAGATCAGAAGGGATTATAAACCATGATAAAAAAAAAATAGTTCAGAATTAGACATCCTTTCATTCAACAAAAAGTGTCACTGACAGGAAAGGAGGCTTAATGCTAGGTGGAAAAGACTTAGGGATCTTAATTTTTAACCTTTCCTGCTGGAGTTAGCTTGTACATTAAAAGTAATGTATGTCTGAGGAAATAAATTTAAACAGGTACCAAACGAGAGCACACTGCCGGCTCATGTTAAGTTCCTCATCCACCAACACTCCCAAGTCCTTCTCCTTAGGCCTGCTCTGAATCTCATCTCTGCCCAACCTGTAGCTGTGCCTGGGATTGCTCCCAATCAGCTGTAGGACCTTGCACTTGGCATGATTAAAAATCATAAGGTCGGCATCTGCCCACCTCACAAGTGTGTCAAAGTCCCTCTGGATGGCATTCCTTCCCTCCAACATATCAACCGAATCACAGAGCTTGGTGCCAATTGCAAACTTGCCGAGGGCGCACTCAATCCCACTGTCCATGTCACTGACAAAGATGTTGAAAAAGACCGGTCCCAACACCCATCCCTAAGGGACACGACTCGTTACTGGTCTCCAGCTGGACATTGAGCCATTGAGCACAACTTTTTGTGAGCAGCTGTCCAGCCAGTTCTTTATCTACTGACTGATTCGCCTATCAAATTGATGTATCTCCAACTTACAGACAAGGATGTCATGTGAGACAGCGTCATACGCTTTGCATAAGTCCAGGTGGATGACATCAAGTGCCCTATCCCTGTCCATCAGTTCTGTATCCCCATCATAGAAGGCCACCGGATTGTTCAGACAGGATTTCTGCTTAGTGAAGCCATGCTAGCTGTCACCAACCACCTTGTTTTATTTCATGTCTCACAACATGCTTTTCAGGACAATCCACCCCAAGATTTTGCCAGGCACAAAGGTGAGTCTGGCTGGTATGTAGTTCCCTGGCTCATCCATTTTTCCCTTCTTGAAAATGGGGGTTGTATTTCTCTTTTTCCAGTCGTTGTGAACTTCACCTGACTGCTATGATTTTTCAAATATGATGGACAGTGGCTTAGCAACTTCATCTGCCAGCTCCTTCAGGACCAGTGGATTAATTTCATCAAGTCCAATGAACTTGTATTCGTTCAGGTTCCTAAGACTGTCTCAAAAATCATTAACATCTAATTGGTTCAATTGACCGGCTTATGAGGTGGGCAGATGCCAAGCTTATGAAGTATAACCATGCCAAGTTCAAGTTACTGCACCTGGGTCAGAGCAATCCCAAGCACATCTACAGATTGGGCAGAGAAAAGATTCAGAGCAGGACTAAGGAGAAGGACTTTGGGAGTGTTTGTGTATGAGAAAACGAACATGAGCTGGAAGTGTGCGCTTTCAACCCAGAAAGCAAACTGTATCCTGTGCTGCATCAAAAGGGTGTAGACCGCCTGGTTGATGGTGGTGATCCTGTCTTTCTACTCTGCTCTCATGAGACCCCACTTGGAATTCTGCATGCAGTTCTGGTGTCCTCAACATAAAAAGGACATAGAGCTGCTGGAACAAGTCCAGAGGAGGACCACAAAGTTGATCAGAGGACTGGATCACCTTCTACATGAAGATAGGCTGAGTAAGTTGGGTTTGCTCAGCCTGGAGAAGAGAAGGCTGCATGGAGACCTCATAGCAGCCTACCACTATCTGAAGGGGACCTTATAGGATGCTGAGGAGGGACTCTTCATTCGGGACTGTAGTGATAGGACAAGGGGTAACGGTTTCAAATTTAGAGGGGAAAGATTAGGCTGGATATAATGAAGAAGTTCTTTATTGTAAGGTTGGTGAGGCCCTTGAATGAGTTGTCCAGGAAAGTTGTGAATGCTCCATCCCTAGCAATGCTCAAGATCTGCTTGGACAGAACTTTGGTGACATAGTATAATGTGAGGTGTCTGTGCCAGTGGCAGGGGGCTTGGAAGTAGAGGGTCCTTTCCAGCCCTATGATTCTATGGGGAGCTAACTCATTGTGTGCATGCATTAAGTTACATCTTCAGGGGAATATTTTGATGCTATGTGTCTAGGTACTTTATATACCAGTACCAGAGTTAGCCGTTAATTTGCATCATTCTAGTATTAGAGAGACTTAGGTGTTGGTGTTAATCATTTTAACACCCCTTCTCCCTAAGTCCAGAGATCGCATAAAGCTAAACTAGTCTGGCACACAGAAGAAAATAACAAGCTATTCATCTTCAAGAAGGAAACAATTCATTTCATTGTCAGAATCTTCCATTTGAGGTTATAGATGCATAGCTGGCAAAGGACTATTTAACAGACTGATTCCATGCACAACTAGCATGCTGAACACATGTCCAGTTTTGCCATCCCAAATGGTCACGCACTGCCTGGAATATAGATCAACCTTCAGTATATCATGTATGCCACTCCTAACTTTTAAATTTCCATATTATAGACGAACTTTTGATTTACATGCTTAAGTCAAAATTCATGTTATATAATTAGTTTTTTTGTGATAAACTTAGTAACCAAATGATGCAACATATGAACTGATTCTGTAGATAAAATACCCATTTTGATTTGTTTACTTTTTGTTGAAGCAACATTTGGTTAAGCACACAGAATACTTTAGCACATGTCATAAATGAACTTTCAACAAAGAAATATGAAATTCAGGTAAGAATGCATAGTTGTGCACTTGCTTATGAGCAACCTATGTCACATGCAGCACGGGTTCAATACTCCTTTCTGTTCCTTTGCCAGTGAAAATTGAATCCCAGGGTATTGTTAGTGGAGAAATTTATTCCCTTAGAAATATTTATAGATTTATACAATTAATTCCCATTTATTCAGATGACAGCCTTCATGATTTCCTAAAGAAATGTGTATTCTACTGTGAAATATAATTTATCTGAGATCTTAAGACACTGAAAGTGGTTAAGCACCAGGTTAGGATTGGAGGTAAATAACTGCACCATTGACTAGGTCCTGGCCTGAGGTTTACCTAAGAGAACAGACTATTAAATTGTATTGCACGTGATACAAGAGCCTGCTGAACATGAGAGATAACAGTGTCAGAAGCAGGCAAAAGCTGTAGATATCACCGTGATGGAAAGCTGGAATTTACACGATTAACAGGGAGGTACGTAAGATATCCACAGGTACTTGGTTGAGAGATTACCATATGAGGCTGAAATTACCTAGATAAAGATAATTGAAGTTCTAAATTTGGATATGGATGTTGGAAAAGTGGGAACAATAGTGAAAAAGCATTTGTGTTGTGTCCTTTATTTGGGATTAGATGGGGAAGAGACAGGGAGAAATAAATGCCTTGAAAAAGAGGGTTGAAAAATGGGAAAACAGATAATAAGGTATGAAGAAGTTGTCAGGTTATAGAATCATAGCAGTTTGTTTTGGAAGGAACCTTTAAAGGTTATCAAGGCCAGCATCCCTGCAATGAGTAGGGACATTTTGAACTACACCAGGTTGAATAGCCAGCCCTGTGCTTGATCACATCTGGAAGAGGACAGTAAACCAAATCTGTCATTCTAATCCCAACATTAGAGACACACTGTTTTTGTGATCAGGAGGATGAGAAGAGGGCAGACATGGCGGCCAGGGCAGTCAAAGGAACATCCAGTCAGGGAGATGAGTCAAGTAACCTGGTATTAATGGATCTGTGCTGTCAGCGTCAGCTACTTGCTGCATCATAACTTCCAGTGTAGATGCCTTCTGAAGCACCAAGGCTTTCATATGCATCAATGAGTAACAATCCCAGTGTTAGGGATCAGCATGAGAGCTATCAGCAGCACGGGCCCCCTACGACAGTTGTGGCACGTGCTCTGACTTTCCCAAAAGCTTCAATATGAAGCTACTTACCACAGGAGATGGGTGTAATTTTGTGACTTCCACATAAGATGTTAGCAGCCCTGAAATTAATCCAGTGAATTAGTCTGGAGGAATTAAAAATAAAGTAGAAAATCGGAAGAGGATATAGTTTAAGGTTGATTTCTCAGTTGGATAAAGTGAGCTTCTAAAAATGCCAGTACCATAATTAGTTTAATTCCATCTGACACTTGAGTGAGTATTTATTTTGAATTAGAATCTGGATTTAGTTAATGACATTTGCTGGCATTTTATCAACCATTTTATCTTTCTTAAAGACTGCCTATCATGCTTTATATTTTCCCTTAAGACTTGAATTGTTTCTAAAGGAAGCAAACTGAATAAATAATCTGCAACCATCTAGCTTTTTTCATTTACATGATGGTTTAAGACAGTAAGATGTCCAAAACAATAATTAAAATCAATCAAATGCTGTTTAAGGTACTGTAAATCACTATTTCCTGTGAAAAATTTGTGTATGGAGAACACGTGTATGGATAAGGAAACGAGTTCACATTCATTTTGCATAACCAACAGACCTAGGGCTCAGACATTTAAATCCTATTAATATGACTTCAAATTTCTTCTGTCCAAACTGCAGGTTTTTTTTTCAAAGCATCTTTTTTTCCCAAATTTTGGGGGCTGTAGGAAGTAGATTATCAATGTACATACACACCTAAATGAGACTATAGGCAGTTATAGAATCACATCTTTACAAAATCTTCTCTTCATGAATCTATCAAGATCTATGTTAGCCAGAAAAGTTACCCAGGGACTTTACGTTCTGCTGCTGGATGCTGTTAGGACTATTGCTGTGATAACAGAGCTGAGGATTTTGTCAACTTCATTTTGGTTCATTAACCGAAGTTCAAGAGAAAATGTTGAAAGTAGGCAAAGGAAGCTAATAGTTAGAATGAACCTCCTTTCCTTGTGCCAGCTGCTTGCCTGCCTGGTTGCAAGATCAACCACTGACAACCTGCTCACTGAGGAGGCAAAACACACAATGGATCACAGCATGCACCCAGCTAAGGTCTCATCTGAGCTGCAGGCCTACACTACTCCAGTGCTGCTCCCACCTCTAGCCTGGAGACTAGCTGGATATTCAGAAGCAGAGCAAGGAAGAGGAGGACACCCTAGGAATGAGAGAGAGAGAATTAAGTATTGAAAATCCTTTACTCTAAAGCTGTCTTCTTTTGTTCCAAAAAATCAAAGCCCATCCCTGTTCTCACATGTCCTACAGACCTACCACAGCCACATTACCCAAAACCAGAAAAATATTGAATGCTCTTTGAGAGAAAACACTACTTTAGTGAGAAAGTTCAAACAAGGCAGGCCAAGCTGGTGTATAGGAATGTGGAGAATTTCTCCAGACCAGTCAATTCTTTCCATGCAGAAGGCACAGTTGAATATGACCTTCCAGAGGCCTCCCTCCACACAGCCACAGCACCCTAGCTGTACATTGTGGAAGTGACATCCTGCTCCTGACTATAATCAATAGAACCCATACCACTGGGCCATTCCACAGAGAAAATACTAAAGTCAGTCGTGGCTGATTTAAACCAGAAGGCTGAAGTGTAAGAGTGCTTTTCTGAATTGTTGCCAGACAGAGCCAACCAGGAGGTTCTCCCTTCTAAGGCTGTCTTGTGAACTGCTGCTCAGGACATGTAGTACTGAGATGAAGCTAGAGATACTGACCAAACTGTAGCATATTTATTATTCTGTCAACTGCATTACCACCATTACAAATCATGAATATGCCTATGTGCAAAATACATAAGAAAACCTGATGTGGTTGATATACATTTTAATATTTTCGATCTTTCCTGAAAAAAATCCAGCATTCTATAAATAAATGACCAAGATGCCTCAAAGAACTTTGATTCTGGCTCAAAATTCTGAAGTACGTACAATTCAAGAATTCATTGATAGATGAAGTTTTTAAGAGGCTCAGTCCTAGTCACTTAAAAACTACAGCTTTTCTTAATTCCTGTGGTGAAACGGAACAATTAAGGTGAAGTCTTAAACCAATAAGAGTAATATACTGCCTTTCTCAGAATCAGATAAATGGAATTCATTTAGGCCATAAGAAAAGAGATGTGCCTTAATATTTTTATCTGTCTCCTATTGTTTTGAGAGCGTGGGTCAAACAAAAAGACTGAAAATAGTCCTCTAACTTGAAAACAACTTGGTTTTGGCAAAAACTTAAATCTGTATTTATGTAGGCATGCATAAAACCATGCCTGCTTAGTTTTAAGTATTTAAAATGCCACAAAAGAAAGTTGGACAGAATTTCACGGACTATTGTAATGTCAAACATTTCTTATTCTGTCCATATAATATGCTATTTTTAACAAAACTATATATTCAATGCTATACAATTACTGCAGCAGTTTCAAGATGACAAAATTTAAGTATTCAAAAAATTCAGGGTATTGAGATAATTTATATTCTTCCTTTCTGGCATATAATAAACTTCATGTCATTACTTAGTAACTCTAAAATGTTTCCTAGTACTCTTCATAGCTTTTATTGACATTCACAAGTACTGTAATTTAGAAGAGTTGTCTGTTTACTTAATATGCCAAGTATAAATTACTGTTGATTGTTCCTTGGGACGATTCTACTTTCATCACATTCATAGAATGCTATGACTTTTTTTTGTTTGTTTTGACTTTTTTTTTTTTTTTAATCTTTTCTGTTTTCTTTTTCAAGTCTCTTAAGAGAAAGGAGTAGGAAAAAAGTTAACGGGGCTGAAAGCCAGATTTTCTCCACTGCACACACAAACAGTAGATAGCTTGCTTTGCAATTTTCAGCTTTCAGTTATGTATGAAGAAGACCTACTGTTTAGGTGTGTTCTGGTACATCTGCCTTTAAAGTCAAGGAATATACTTTATAAACATCTATTACACAGGGCATGGATACACTAGCTCAAAGCATGTGTCCTGAAATCCACGCATTTCTATGAAATCTCTCTCTTGCAGAAGTACAGTCAAAACTATAGTCCAAGGCTGATTGGACTAAACTCATTGAATCTTGCACTGCTACAGACAGGCTCCATTTATTCAGCTATTTCATTTCTTAAGGATGATGCAACACCAACCTACAAAAAAGCATGACAAAGAAGAATGCTTATGAATCCAGCAGACATTCAGAAATCCAACATTTAACAACCCCTAGCTAATCATTACACAGCTTCTTTAAACTCTTCACAAGGGAAAATTATTAAGGACAGTTGAGGACAGACATCTGTAACTTTCCATCATTTCACATTTATGATAAACTCATAATGTATTTTAAATTTAAGTCTGTTAGACATTTCTGTTTGTTTACTTTGCTACTCCAAGCACTAATTAAGCACTGATATATTCAGAAATGATAATACATATTTGCTGTTTTTTCCTGAATATAACCCATAGCTTATGAGCTACAGATTTTGAGAACTTTCCTATCTTACAGGTGTTGGAAAATGTATGCATCTATTATTTCCCTTCACCGTGGATGGGAGAACACAATAAAAAAACTGAATTGCTAAGGGTAGCTCTGAGTCCTGTAACTTCAGATGTACTGGAAATAAAGATGTGATGTCGTGGGTTCACCAGTAGCAGTCATTTTTCTCCTTCTTAGTAGCTGGCACAGTGCTGTGGTTTTGACTTTCAGCCTGGCAACAATGCTGGTAACACCGATGTTTTTAATGTTTTTAGTTGTTGCTAAGTAATGTTTACTCTGACCAAGGATTTTCTGAGTTTCATGCTCTGCCAGGGAGGAGGGGACGCCAGGAGGAAGCAGAGACAGAACACCTGACCCAAACTAATCAAAGAGGTATTTCTTACCACAGCACAACATGCCCAGTGTATCAACTCGGGGCAGTTACCGAAAAGGGTGAGATCATTGCTTGGTTGGGCTGGGTCAGGAGGTGGTGAGTGGTTGTATTCTCTTCCGTTGTTATTTCCCTTATCATTATTATTGTTGGTCGAGAGCAAACGCCTGCAGCTTCTGATCCGGGGAGGCACGGTGACCAGGAGCTGCAATTTTGAACAGCAACAGACACCGAGGGAGCCTCGGGTCCTCGACAGGGTTTGCCCAGGAGCCGGCAGCTCAGGGGATGTGAGGAGCTGACTCAGAGGGGGCGGTGCCAGGAGAAGCAGCACCAGCCCTGAGTGGTTAAAAACCTGACCTAGGGAGCCAGAGTGACCAGGGCGAGTTTGGGGCAGCTAGTGCGGCAATTTACGTGGGAGTTCGAGCGGGATGGTGAGCACTCGCCGTATGACCAGAGTCCGGCCTGGGAGCTCTGCTCTGGCTGCCCCGGCGGTTGCCAGTGCAGGCACTCAGATAGAGCCGATGAGAGGAGAGGCTGCGGTAACAGAGCTCGGACTGTAGAGAGCGCCTGCACTGCTCTCCTGAGAGGGGGCTGCGTGATGGTCAGGGCTGCACTCTGT